>JADLZN010004347.1:269510-300177 GCA_018155175.1 Sinocyclocheilus anophthalmus
CCCAGCAGGGGCCACCAGGACCTTCTGGACAATTACCCAATAGGGGAGACTGAATTAAGCTTGAAACAAGCCCTACAGCTCCAAATTGAAGGATCAGACTCTGGGTTAAACTGCAAAAAAGAGACGCCATTATAACTGGTGAGTACATGACATTTAAAGACTATTGCACAGTAGTTCAAGTTGAGAGATTTTGTGGCTGAAAGCACATTTGTGACTTACATTCACAGTATTAGATTGTCATGTCGATTTACAGTGTATTATTACATAAAGCTGTAATTTTGTAGTGTTTATAGCAGTGAGTAATTTATATAAATATATGTAGAGTATAAAGCTTTTGCCTTCTATAAAACCTTGTCAGTGGTTCTCAAACTATGGTACATGTACCACAAACTTCTAAATGCTACTGTTGTGGTATATGTTTGTTTTTTAGATTCTCTTCTACTGCAAAGGGCAGCGTGATTTATCTAAACAACAGGAATATTAGTTAAAATCTGGTCTTTGTTGTTAAATACGTTGGTTTTCAATGAAACTTGTCGACTAGGTGGTGCTTGGGCACCTTGATTCGGTCAAAGGTGGTACTTGGTCTGAAAAGTTTAAGAACCACTCATCTACGTGTTGTGAGAATGCCAATAACTTCTTAAATACTGACTCATGAAGTTTTGATGCCATTTCAGATGTCTTAATCCTAATTCATCATTCAGAAAGAGACTGTGCCAAAGTGAACGCTTTCATCCGCAAAATAACTGAAACCATTTTCCACACTTCTCTGTGGAACATCTCAAGAAGAAAGGAACGTGAGAGAACCGAAGAGGGATTATTGCCCAGCGGTGATGCAAATTAATACTTGTGCCTGTCGATGCTCCAGCCTTCTTGTGGTGACCATGATGCACACAGATGCTTTTAATTGAATGCATTAATATTTAATAGGCAGTGGATGCACTTTCTTCCTTTGTTTTCTTTTTTGAAAAAAACAACAACTAAATTGTATTTAGTTTTTCTTTGCCTTTTAATGCTTTGTTTGTTTATCAGAGTTTACTTTAAAAAAGAAATGTACATTTTTCTGTTTGTTTTGTCTTGAACTGTATAAGTGCAACTGACAGCAATGTGCCGCTGGAGTACGTTGTTTACTTTGACAGATATCGCAAACTCTCCGTCGTATTCACATCTTTGAATCTCTTACAGTCTCCATTAGTCCTTCGGTGCACTCATAAAATCACGAAAACAGTCTTAGTTTACTCTTCACACATATTTATTTCGGAGAAAAAGCCGCTTCCATGTGTGCTATATTTGCTAATATCATGGTGCTATGTTTTGACGTTGCCTATTATAATTGTTTTTATTATTAATTTTGAATCACAAACATCATTTTAACTCTATATTATGTTTGTAGCATTACTGATGCCCTTAAAGAAGAGTAACTCTGGCTTTACCGTACTTCATTATTTAGTCCCTGTGGGACCTGTCTTTGTTTGTTTGTTTTCCTCTATTTACATTTGCATATTTAAACTACCGATGGTGTATCGTTAACTAGAGTTTGGTGCTAAATGCAGAGTTCTCAGCAATTGAAGAAAATGCAACAAGCCGCATCCTATGAGGGTAGAATGTGTGGCGGTGAGAAAGCGGCAGGCAATGTCAGGGAGTTCTGATGATAAGGTCAGCGAAAGATCATTGTGCTTTTTACTCATGCCAAGCAGCAAACCGCAGTAATATTTGGATTTCAGGACAGGGTTTGAAATGTATACTCCTCAAGCCAAAGTTAAAACACAAAAAAGCCCACGGTCTTGTGAAGCCGGATCTCATGTCTCCGAGCCGTGGCCCTCTGTGGGGGAGGGAGAGCGGGGTGGGTGTGGAGTGGATTTCAGACATCTGTTTGCTATGAGAGGAGACGCTCAGTAAGGCCATATTGGGTGTAACTGCGTCAGAAAGCTTGTCCTCTGAAGAATTACAGAAAGGCACTTTATGAAGCCTTGGACAAGGACAGACAGAGATTGAGTCTTTTAAGATGAAGATGAACCCTGGACAGTATTCAGAAATCTCAAGCCATCTGTTTTACTTTTTTTTTTCTTTTTTTCTTCTCTCTCCTTTGTTCAGCTGTTTTGGTTCTGAGCCTGGAGTTAATTTCAAGAGAAGTTTGATTGTAAATAGCTGACCCGTGTACATGGAAAACTTTCACATTTTGAAATTCAGTTTCCTGTATTATATTGAACTGAATTTTCTGACATGTTAAAGTGCTTAATAAACATATCTGCTTTTCTGCCAAAGCAATTCATTAAGTATTTCTTCTTCATTTGCTCTGTTATTTGTTATTACTCTTGCTGATTTGACCAAACAAAACCCACAAACTTACATTGAAGGAGGGACTTGAGCAGCATAGAAATGCCCTGTGACAGAGATTTGAGCGGGTAAGCATCATGCATGTTGTCTTTACAAATATCAAATCTACTTTGGATTAAGGCAAGATGCTACAGGCAAAACCATTGTTTTATCATCCACTCATCAAATTTGAGTTTTTAGGCTATTTTGCTTCTATAACCTCTGTTTGTGTTTCAGACTAGTGGAAAGAAAACGTGTTTATTTAATTTCACTTAATATAATTGCGTCTGTAGATTTCAAAAGTTTGTTTCGCCACTTCAGCAGCAGCTACACCACGATCCACCAAAAACTTAGAGTTTTATTCCTATCCATATTCTGAAGGTTTTTATGCAAGGTTTTTTCCATATACATTCACACTGATTTATACAACATTTTACTCCTAAAAAACGTAAAAATCCCTAGTTTTAATGGTTGTACCTTTTGTTTCCCCTTCGCACACTTTACAGACCCAAAACTTAGAGTTTTCTTTTTCCTACCATAGTCTGAAGTTTTTTATAGAAGGGGTTTTTTCAATTCATTCAATCCACTGATTTATACAACATTTTAACCCTTCTAAAAACATGGTAAAAATAGATTTGTTTTCTGCCTGGTTGCAGTATTTTCGGTTTATGGAGAATCCGAATCCCCCTCTGGAAAAACCTTTAGCAATAATTTTGAAACTGGCTTTAAAATAAGTACTAATCCCATGGTCATGAGTATGTCTGGAATTGTATCAAATTAGTGCAGTTTGCTGCATTATTGGCACTACTCACATAACATTTCAGAAAATTTGTCATGCAAAATAATTGCACTGTCATTAATCAATTGGGGAAAGTATGGTGCTGTATAGTAGCTATGAATTGTTTTCCTTATTCGCCTATAGTGTCTTGCCTTAAAATCTTTTCCAAGTTTGATATCTCTCACTGTAAGTTGGTTATAGTGTTTGGATATGGGTGCAGTGTCCCGATTCAACACGAAGCCTATAGACACCATGACAAAAATGCTTTGTGTTGATGTTTTTACCCCATATCTCAAGACTAGATCTCTCAGAGAAAGGAGACAGCTTTCACACATGAAATACCTTGTGTTTTCAGAGTTCGGATGATAAGAAAAGCTGATTCTGCATCCAGTTCTTCATGCCTCTAGGTAAAGTGTGACAATTACACATGCATCCAAACAACAACTGGGAACACTGACCTTCACTGGAAATATGTATATGAATATTTGTACATATTATGGATTTTTTCTTTTTTTGAAACACAAACAAAATATTGCATAATGTCTAAGCTATTCGTTCATGCATTGAAAAAGAACGGGACTGTTGCTTTCTAAAAAAGCACTTTGCTTTAAATAGCTTTGTGTAGGCAGTATAGCTCTCAAATCTCATTCACTCTTGCGTTCAGGTCAGCCAAAACCAGGCCAGGTTTGACATCATGAAAGAATCAGTGATGTTTGACAGCCGAGGGCAAACCTGCTGAGACACGTCTCGTATTGAACCTGCATCATGGAGTTAGATTTTCAATAAATATCTTTTTATCTTTCTGACACAAAGCTGTCGTATGATTTCATAAGACTTGGAATAAAGCACATGACTCATACTAAGTACTTGTATGGTGCTTTTTCCAAACTATTGGAGGTTTGGAAAGTTGGATACAATATTTGGACAAGTTTTGAACAAATACTTGAGAATCTTAAGTAAGGTCAAGAAACATGTTTAGTATGTGACCATGGACCACAAAATCAGTCATAAGGGTCAATTTTTTCGAAATTGAGATGTATACATCATCTGAACGCTGAATAAAAAAGCTTTCCATTGATATATGGTTTGTAAGGATAGGACAATATTTGGCAGAAGAGATGTATACATCAGGAGGATTCAGAAGAATTGCGTTGTATATATAATAGAGAGAGGGAGACGGAGGTACGACAGGTCTGGACTCAACAGAAGGACCGGAGTGTTTTCTAACAGCTTTATTCCGTAATGATGTCATCCGATCATCGTGCCGCGTAACATAAAACTCTGATCTCATTGTGATCAGAGAAATTCAACACAGTGCTACTCTACCTGCCCAAAACTACTGTTTGAATCATCCGTGGCAAATCCTTTAATGAAACGTACTTACATGAGTCAGACCGGCCGGCATTTTAGTCTAACGTTACCTCCGCAGCTCTTAAAACAGTCCTCCATAATGTGCTGCACCACATCTGGATTATTGGGTTAAACTGTTCTATACAGTGTGTAAATACAAGTTAACCACTGCTGTTGTAGTCTGTCCTCTTTTTGGCAACCAAACAAGTATTTCGCTTTCACAAACAACAAAACACAGCGGCCTAGCGTGAGGGGAAGCCCCGGCTTAGGGATATAGTGAGCTGAGGCGTCGGGTCGATAATGGTGGCGCCCGGCACATGCGACCGAATGGCATCACACCCCTGGACAGACCCCGGGCTAGGACTCCCGCTTTGTTCAGCGTGAAGTTGTTGTATTTCCTCAGTGACCAGCACGGATTAGCTCCAGGCATGAGGAAGCGGATATCGTCCTCTTTTGGAAGACCAAACAAAGTAGTTTCGCTTTCACAACGAAGCACACAGCGTCTTCACGACATGGCTGCAGCGTCAACAATACTACAGCGAGAATAAAAGTTACGCCTTCTTTCTTTGCGTGAACATTTGGGCGGTGTTATGCAAATCTTCCCACATCGTGAGGTAGATATGTGTAGCGTGGTTAGACATCCTTTTAGGTGTGTGGGCTAACTGATTTTTATAAAGAATATCTTTTTGTATTTGAGACTTTAGTCTTTTGTTACTTTACAGATCTTCTTTATGCACCAAGAGCTTGTAACACTCCAAAGAGAAAGGAAAAATTGAAATCGCATCATATGACCCCTTTAAAAGTTTTCCCATTGTAACAGCTTATCCCATACAATGGGGCACATTGTCACAAAAAGTGACTGTGTCCTGTGCACAAGTTGAAATAGTTAGTTAGGTTTCTGGCTGTCAATGCTTCAAGAAATTAAGCTAATGATTTTCAGAATAAACCTATTCTGAGAAATATTCAACAAAGTAATCGTGACACATACATACATTAAATTTGATACATCATTAATTAAACATCATTCTCCATTGTGTATTTTTATGTAATTGTGGTTACAGAGTTGCAGTATAAGCTGATAATGGACCTTCCAAAGTCAAGCAGTAAAGGTTGAGTGACACTTCTGATCTCTCACATCTTCTCAAACAAAACCACTGTACACAATACAGATATACTGGGACATGTTTAACTTGCACCAAAATTCCATGACAGGATCCAGTCGTAGAATCCGTAAGCACCATACAGATAGCAACAAGTTCCAGAGAGACAGAAGGAACTATTTGGAACAGACTTTGGAGAAAACCTGCTCACCACAAGCCACAGAGATTAGGTGCTTACAAAACTGCATATGATATTTTATATTTAATAGTATTTTTAATTTGTAAATTCTTTTTATCTAATTATTATTCAATAATATTATTTATTATAAAGAAGAGCGGTGTATACATAGATTAGTAACATTCTTCTCATACTTACAGCAGTCATTTACAATGTAGAGAAACCAGATCAAATTCCCTCACAGCCGACAGAACAGAAGCTCCTTCAGAAGCCAAAGCAGGGTTCATCACTTCTCTAAAGCCTCTAATGATCCAGTGTAATCCATCTCAGGCTCCTCGACCTCCCAGCCTACAGGAATGTGAGGTCATCATACGCCAGCTGTACAACGCTAACAGCCTGCAGTCCCAGGAGGTGAGATCATACATTTCTTAATGTCTCTCAATATATGATGTAATCCATTTTAATTTGTCGCCTCTCAGATCCTACACGTGAAAGCTGTTCTCAAAGATATTGTATTCAACAAGAAAATAACTGCAGAGAATTACATTTTGACAAAGGCTTATCTTGCTGATGGTAAAAGGTAACTTCTTCATCACTACATTCCATTTTTGCATCTCAGAAAGCCTGACAAGACAATGTCCAAGTTATTTCACCATTTCCTTTGATTTTATATATATATAAAGTGGTGTGAAAAAGTGTTGGCCCCCTTCCTGATTTCTTATTTTTTTTCATGTTTGTCACACTTTAATGTTTCATCAAACAAATTTAAATATTAGTCAAAGATAACACAAGTAAACACAACATGCAGTTTTTAAATGAAGGTTTTTATTATTAAGGGAAAACAAAATCCAAAACTACATGGCCCTGTGTGAAGAAGTGTTTGCCCCCCCCCCATCACACCTGAGTTCAATTTCTCTAGCCACACCCAGGCCTGATTACTGCCACACCTGTTCGCAATCAAGAAATATCTTAAATAAGACCTGCCTGACAAAGTGAAGTAGACAAAAAGATCCTCAAAAGCTAGACATCATGCCGTGATCCAAAGAAATTCAGAAACAAATGAAAACGTAAGATCTATCAGTATGGAAAGGTTTACCGCATTCCCTCAGCGGTTGGATCCGCCAAACCACAGGATAGCCCTTATTCACAAATGGCCACAACATTAGTGGCGGGCCCGACCCAAAATTACCCCAAAGCACAGCGACGACCTCATCAAAGGTCACAACAACCCCACAACAACATCCCAAAGAACTGCCGGCCATCACTTGCCTAGTTAAGGCATTGTTGCATGACTCCACCTATAAAGAGCGGGCAAAAAGGTCTGCATGACAGAGTTCCAAGATGAAAACCGCTGCTGAGAAAAAAGAACATTAAGGCTCGTCTCAGTTTTGCCAGAAATCATTCTTGATGATCCCCAAGACTTTTGGGCAAATGTTCTGTGGACTGACGAGACAAAAGTTGGAACTTTTTGGAAGGTGTGTGTCCCATTACGCTGGCGTAAATGTAACACTGCATTTCAGAAAAAGAACATCATACCATCAGTAAAATATGGTGGTGGTAGTGTGCTGGTCTGGGGCTGTTTTGCTGCTTCAGGACCTGGACGACTTGCCATGATTGATGGAACCATGAATTCTGCACTCTTATCAGAAAATTCTGAAGGAGAATGTCTGGCCATCTGTTTGTGACCTCAAGCTGAAACGAACTTGGTTTTCTGCAGCAGGACAATGATCCAAAACAAACCAGTAAGTCCACCTCTGAATGGCTGAAGAAGAACAAAATGAAGACTTTGGAGTGGCCTAGTCAAAGTCCTGACCTGAATCCTATTGAGATGCTGTGGCATGACCTTAAAAAGGCGGTTCATGCTCGAAAACTCTCTAATGTGGCTGAATTACAACAATTCTGCATAGATGAGTGGACCAAAATTCCTCCACAGCGCTGTAACAGACTCATTGCAATTTATCGCAAACGCTTGATTGCAGTTGTTGCTGCTAAGGGTGGCCCAACCAGTCATTAGGTTTAGGGGGCAAACACTTTTTCACACAGGGCAATGTAGTTTTGGATTTGTTTTCCCTTAATAATAAAAACCTTCATTTAAAAACAGCATGTTGTGTTCACTTGTTATCTTTTACTAATATTTAAATGTTGTTTGATGATCTGAAACATGCAAAAAAATAAGAAATCAGGAAGGGGGCCAACACTTTTTCACACCACTGTATATACATACATACACACACCACTAGTCCCATTATTTTCCCATGATGATTTTAGGTATTATTGTAAACATGAATAAATATAATTTTGTATAATTATTTACTTTAAATTGCAAACACAAAAAAATACGATATACATACTTTAAAATGTATATATTACATTATGGAAAAAAAGTTTCTGAGAATGACTTCACAAAGTTTGGAGCAAATTTTCTGAGATACAGTCATGGCCAAAAGTTTTGGCAGTGACAAATTTTGTGTTTTGCAAAGTTTGCTGATTCAGTATTTGTAGATTATTTTTCCACATGTTTCTATGGTATACTGAAAAACAATGATAAGCATATAAGTTTTAAAGGTTTTTATTGGCAAAAAAATATAATGAGTCAATATTTACAGTGTTGACCCTTGTTCTTCATGTCCTCTGCAATTCGCTCTGGCATGTTGGATATTAGCTTCTGGGCCAAATCCTGATTGATGGCAATCCCAATCCAGAGTTATCACAATTTGTGGGCTTCTGCTTGGCCACTCGCCTTTTGAGAACTGACCACAGGTTCTCTATGGGATTGAGATCCGGGGATTTGCCTGGCCACGGATCCAAAATTTCAATGTAATGATCTTCGAGCCACTTTTTATTATCACTCTTGCTTTGTGACATGGTGCTCCATCATGCTGGAAAATGCACAGATTATCACCAGATTGCTCATGGATCGTTGGAAGAAGTCACTCTTGCAGGACGTTTTGATACCATTATTTATTCATGGCAGTGTTTCTGGGCAGAATTATAAGAGAGCCCACTCCCTTGGTTGAAAAGCAACCCCACACATGGATGGTCTCAGGATGCTTCACTGTTGGCACGTCCCAGGACTCATGGTAGCGTTCAACTTTTTCTTCTCCAAACAATCGATTTTCAGATGTCCCAAACAGTCAGAAAGGAGCTTCATCAGAGAAATTAACTTTGCGCCAGTCTTCTGCTGTCCAATCCTTGTACTTCCTGCAGAATTTCAGTCTGTCCTTGACATTTTTCTTGGAGAGAAGTGGCTTCTTTGCTGCCCTTCTTGACACCAGGCCGTTGTCCAAAAGTCTTGGCCTCACTGTGCGTGCAGATGCTCTCACACCAACCTGCTGCCATTCCTGAGCAAGCTCTGCACTGCTGGTGACACGATTCCGTAGCTGACCCTTTAGGAGGAGACGGTCCTGGTGCTTGCTAGACACTTTGGGAAGTCCTGAAGACTTCTTCACTGCAGTCAAACCTCTCTCCTTGAAGTTCTTGATGATCCTTTAAATGGACATCTTTCCGGTGCAATATTCTTTGTAGCAATTTCCCTGCGTGTGAGGCCATTTTGATGCAAAGCGATGATGGCTGCACGTGTTTCTTTGGAGGTAAGCATTGCTAACAAGAACACAATGATTGGAAGCACTTCTTCCCTCCTTTTATAGCAATCAGTCTGCTCTTACAATCTATTAATATAGTGATTTTACCGGTCTAGTACTCATTCACACTTTCACATGAACTGAAATGTTAGCTGGTCATTTTGTGTCAGGATAAAAAAACTGTGAAATTAGCTTTTCTTACTGTTGTGTGTGGTGTGTGTGAAAAGTTCTTTTTTTGGCCAATGGAGCTTTTAGCAATTATTTAAAATGCGTCTGATCACTCTACACAATAATCTAGAAAAAATGCGAATGAACACCACAACAGCTTAAGCAAAACACAAAATTTATGTCACTGCCAAAACTTTTGGCCATCCCGATGGCTTTTAACCCTTTACCTTAATTTTTTTTGGCAGAGCTGACAAATCAGACACATTTCCTCAGCTTTCTCTCCAAACACTGCCTAAAGGACTGTAAGTCATTGCTTGTAAATATCTGTATATTATATATATATTTTGTTTCCAAGCTGCCTTGACATAAACAGTTCAGCTTTGGAGATATCAACCTTTGTCCTGTTACTATTTGAACAGACCCGTGTCTCAGGCTAGTAAAGCAGAGAAAGTGATCCTCCCTGCCCTCAAACAGACCCTCAATAACATAGCAGATAGACACAGGAGGACTCGGGCTGTGCAGAGAAATCGTCTACAGAGGACTATGCGCTGAAGGACCAGTCATGTGGTTACATGACTACTTGTATATGACTTCTGTGCCACACATTTCAGATTGAAACAGCAGTTTTTATGTCTTTATTAATGGAGCAATGCACAAACAGTTAAGGCCTTAGTGTACTAGACTAAACAAAATAGATTATAATTCATGTAAATAAAGAAAGTAAGTATTAATATATTGCCATCATTCCATAGAGGTGCAAAGAGTATACTGGGCTGCTAGTGCTGATGGGAATACATTTCTAAGCAGCTGAAAGGCAAGCCTGCCTCACGCTTTGAGCCCAGGTGTTCAGCAGCGCTGTCACCGAGTGCTTGTCAGGAAGCTGAAGGAGTTTAGAGGTCATGTTCTTATGCACAGTCTGCAAAAAGGGGTTGGCCTCTGAAAACAGAGAGCGGAAGGTTGGGAAGTGATGAGTTAATACGGTTCACAACCTATGGGTTTTCATTTAAATTGGGAGCTTAAGAGTAAAAGGCAACCTAAGATAGCATGCTGACATTTAATGCACAAATCAGGCTTAGACTCACCATACTGCTGACAGTCATCTTCCCAGTGGGGGCTCTGATCGGGGTAGTCTGCTGGAATGCTCAGCTGAAGAGGGGGAACACTGGGAAGATTTTTATCATCTAGACAGAGACAGTGGCAGGAGTGAATAGTCAATCATTATTTTTAAAGGGCACATATAGTGGGCAGGGGGTCTGAACTGACCTAGTTTACATATGAGATTCACCGTTCCATTGTTACTGCAAAAGGACTGGTCCAGATTGACCAAGAATTTGGAATTAAGCCGAGCTACCTCCCCTTGAAGTATGTTAGGGATGGTCTGGCGCTCGTCCTCTTCCAGCTTCCGTTTACGGTAAGGAATTGAGGGGCCCCTGAAATGAAAAAATATGTATTTTAACGGGGTGCTATTATGCTTTTTCACTTTTTCAACTTTAGTTAGTATGTTATGTTGCTGTTTGAGCATAAAAAAAAAGATCTGCAAAGTTACAAAGCTCAAAGTCCTCCCCCTTCACCCCACTTCAACGTGAGATATTTTTTTACAGAAATCACTTAATCAAAACTCACACGCTTGTTTTATCTACAACGCCGATTTCCAGATTTGTGATGACACAATATCGAAGAATGGATAGAACCTGGTTGCGCTGCCTAAGCAGCCGCACCGAGTGGGTTAGCACTATTCTATGAGACACACTATGCTTTCCCCAGGCAACGAACTTAGAGTGGTTACAAACATCCGGGTTTAAATCGCACTCACATTGATTTGATTGGGGGAGCATATTGTAACACTATAAGCTTCAGGCACTATGTTATAGGGGACAATGACTTTTCCCGACCTAGTGCGCCGAGTGCCTGCCAATCACAGCACACAACTGTCCCAGGCCTAACCAATCACAGCACGTTCTAGTTTGCATGAAGAGGTGGCCTTCATTTGATGCATGAACTATTCGAGCCATTCATGCCAGATTGGGGAGAGAGGTGTTGTTGTAATAATGTAAAATATGTGAAATATAATGTGTTTTTCGAGCAACCTAGTGTGAGAGCCTGTTCTAGTACACCCACAAAACAAATCAAGACTTTGTAAAAGAGCATAATAAGACCCTTTTAATGTTAAATTTAGAGTTAGTCTGGGTGTTATATAACCATACATTGCATTACTTTTACAAAAAAACACGAACTAACTGGCTATGTAATATAAACTAACTACAGTGCGGTACTCTCCATTATGAAATTCGCGTTGGCGATGTAAAATTTTATAATAGACATTGTCATTCAATGGATCATTATTTCGGCTTATACATTCATTCAAACAATACACATTTATATCAAATGAAGTTAAAGACATTTACGAAGTGTTTTACAAAAATCAAATAGATGTCACTAAGCTGTTTCTTGTAAAGTTTTTATTCTTCAAAGAGCCTTATAAAACCTTAAAGACTCCTTAAAAATCATTATACAAATAATACAACCTCAACTGCTTTCAACATAATGAATCACATATTAGAATCTTTCTGCATGATCATGGGCCTAAGACTGAGTGGCAATTCAGCTTGCCCAGCATAAATTTAATTTTCAAAATATAGCGAAATAGAAGTTATTTTAAATTGTAATAATAATTTTACAATATTGCTGTTTTTCTGTTTTTTGATGAAATAAAAGAAACGTTCAAAAACATCTGAAAGGTACTGTTCATTATATACCACAAAAGCAATGCACTGATGATTCACTGAGGAAGATAACTGACATAAATGAGAGAAAATACAGATTTTTTCAGTTGTTGATCTTACGTGATTGGGGGTCCATGAATTGCTGTCATAGCAGGAGCAAACGTGCGGTAAAGTGAATGGTTGAAAACTGGGGAGCGGATGTTGGCCAAGACAGCATCCAGCAGCGGCTGGCACAGGTACTGCTTTTTGGTAGAGGGCACTGGAGGAGGGGGAGGAGTCGGCTGCAAACCAAAGTCAGACGTCATTGTAGAAATTGGTTAAACAATGCAACTTAACTTTGACTCCCTATCTTGAAATTAAAGTTACTTACCACTGCCATGTCATTCTTTAGTTTCTCCAATGCTATTTCACACTTCTGTAGTGTTTTAAGTGGACATCTAGTAGAGGACAGCAATAACACAACCTTAATCACAAGACAAAGATCAGACACTGGAGACAATATTCAGCATGTCTGGTTTCTTACCTTGTGTTGGGGTCAGTCAAAATGTTGAGCAAACTTTTCATTTTGCTCAAATCCTTCTTCCTATCTGTAAAGACCAAACATAAACCATGATCTTTAAGATTAAATGGGGGAGAAAAAAATCAGCATCAAGAGAAAAAGACTCCAGTACCTTCATTTTTGTCTATTTTGTTAATCATCCTGCGTAGTGGCTCAATATATTTTGACAGCTGCTTCAGTTTGTCCATGTAAAGCTGGTCCTCAGATTGTGAGGCCCCTGCTGGGCTCATCACAGAGCTTGGATTGCCTGTAATCCGAAAAATCAAACCAATCAAATAATTATGGTCGCAACAATTTAAATTCTGGCCATCTCTGATAAGCAGATAATTATTTTTATGTCATGGTCGATAACCAATAAATGGCAAAAATGTTTACTTCAATTAAGAAAAAAAAATAAAAATCATTCATTTAAAATTACAACTGAATTTAGGCATCACAAAATTGTAATGTGAAGTTTCACTTTGAGATTTGCTAAAAAAATTACATTTAGAGTGTTTATTACATATTGATACGTTTTTAAAGATTAACTTTAAAGCCCTGTCCACACGAACGCGGTTATTTTTAAAACCGCAGCTTTTTCTACGCGGTTTGGCCGTTCGTCCACACGCAAACGCTGTACCAGTTCACTGAAACCAAACATTTTTGAAAACGCCTGACAGGGTGAAGGTTTTCAAAAACTCCGGTTGCAGTGTTATCGTGTAGACAGCGAAACCGGAGTTTTTGGCTTGTGACGTCAGAGCATGTGCTGTTATCTCCGCCTACTGGAGACTTTTTCAGGCTTCTGATTGGCCAACATGGCTTTACGGTTGAGATTATAGCACCACCTGTTGGTTTGGCATGCTCTTGACAGTGCTTCATACCATGCTTTGCGTTTTCAGGTGGACGGAGATTTTTTTTTAAACGGAAAAAGGAAAAACTCTGTTTATAAAAATACCCGTGTACATGTGGGGAACCCCCCCCCAAAAATTGCCTTAGTGAGAAATAGATGGGATAAAAGTGCAATGTAAAAAAACAAGTATCGCACATAATTATTATATATTATTAAATTATATTATTCTATTTTATTATATATCCTCATATATATTTATATATATATTATATATATATATATATATCAGTGTGTGGTAGAGAGATATATATATATATATATATATATATATAGATATAATAAACCTTATATATAATATTTATATTCCCAATAATCATCACACTAGGAATTTATTTTTTTAATTCCTGAATAAACCAGAATCTGTTCTGTACCCTGGTGTGTTGAGGTTCCAGGCAGGGTACCTGCAGGGGTTACTCGGGGGTGCGGCATATCAGGACTATGGGATGGCTGAGGAGAGGGGCTGGGTTGGAAACCTCCAGGAGAAGGGGTTGGACCAGAGCTGGAGGGAAAAAGGTTTAATTAACTATTTGTAGTTGTCAATAAATAGTAGAAAAACGAAACTATTTCATTATACCCGACAGAGTTGGGCTGAGAGGAAGGAGGCTGGGGGGACGGTTGAGGCTGGGGGGGAGGTGGCATCGGCTGGGGCGTCTGCACCTGAACTGGGGAGGGTGATGACATCATTTGCTGACCCTTTGGAGAGAAGGAAAATGAAAACAGGTTCAAAGTAACCACATGAGTGGAGGAAAGCTGGCACTGCACTGGTGAAGCCAGTTACCTAGAGATAACACATGCATGCGGTCAAGATCAGCTTGCTTTGACTGTACAGCACCAGTAGATGGCGCTATATAACCAGTAGATGGTTGCTTCCTATTAGCTTCCTAGCATGTCACTGAGAGAATAACAAACTCCAGTCCACTTACCTGTGCCACACACTTTTCATTTCAATTTTACACTGTTTAAGTGCTTCTGGGTCATTTCTGACTAATTGTTTCTGATTGTGAAACTAGTGGGGGGTAAAGAGAGGCAGATGAGTGTGGATTATGGACAGCCTTCGCTCTAGTGGAAAGCCACAGACGTATTTCACTGGGTTGCAGCGCTGAGACCCAGCACTCAGCCCTGCGGTAAATACCTGTGGCATTTGCTGTCCTCCAATGGCAACGGGGTTTTGAGGAATGGCAGAGTTCGGGGTGGCGCGGGGCAACCGGGGTGGAATTTGCATCCCAGGACGGGGCATCATCTTTGAGGACGACAGAGGGGACAACAGACATGTCACAAGCAAAACAATAAATGCAGTGCATCAGCGGACATGAGGAAGCACATGCAAGAATGCAAACAGAAACAGATTCGACAGGTCTGCAAGCACAGGTGCACATACCGTCACATTCAATTATGCAAAACAAGGCTCTCCAAAAATAAAGATGTGGCAGTGAGCTTCCTCTCATTTCTCTCGAACATGTAAAAGAATATCCAATACAAGTTAAGCTCAATTGACAGCATTTGTGACAATGATTGCTACTACAAAAATAAATTTTTGACTTACAACAGAAGTTAATGGGGCCAATCGATTACAATACTAAAAACAAATGTACGATATTAACATAGCATGAAAAAAAGTTGCTTGCTTATGTTTAGGTGTAACTTTAACCAGAAAAGTAACACCTAAAATGGTTGTAAAAATGACAAGAATAACTTTACAGCTCAAATAACATTTGATGTAAAGGAATGTTCCTTTAACAACACTGGTTGTCAAGACAAGGCAAGCCACAGGCCAATGGATTTCATGCCATCTTTTCATGTACCAGAACCATGCAAGGCAAGAAAAGATGCAATGGGTCCTTATGCATCTCCAACAACAAGCCTTTTGACTGTAAATTAAAGCTGTAGTTGAGCTTGCCATCTAATGGCTTTGAGAGCGGTCAAACGACATGTAGTTGCTATGCAACTATCAATACCGTCCTTCAAATATATTTAGAAAATCATTTAAAGGCCTAAAGGACAATATTAGAGTATGCTACCAATCATTGCAAACTATTTACACAGCTTTGTGTAGGCTAACCTAAAAAGGAATGCATTTCTTGTCAGGTGCATGCAGAAAGTGCTTGTGGGTTCAAAATAGCAAGCATGCAGTCAGGCTGTTAGCTGCACATACACACAAAATGCAAATGAGGCTTAAAACTAACGCTACTCAAACAAACTGACTGCTCTGTTGGATTTCACAGCTCTGCAATAGAACACAGATTTCCATCTCTTGATTTAGAATAAACCATGGCCACACATATGGGACAAGGTGAATGGAAGCAACATGAAGCAAGATGTTATCATCCGCCGAATGCTCACAGATGGGAGGGTTACCATTGAGGGAGAGATCTGACTAAATGTGTTTGAGAAAGTAAGACAGGCCACTAGTTTAGCTTTATACATATATATATGCGTGTAAAAACAGGATATGCTTTATATATACCTGCTAATGGCAAGTGCTAACAAAAATAGCATAAATATCCTCCAGAATGCAATTGTAGCAAGAAGTGTTGGACATTTATTAAGTAAGATTAGCTGTAGAACTAACTACCCTTTCAAGCAGTGAGATTTTTTTTTTCAAAATCAGTATCAACCTGTATATTTTACACACATACATATACACAGTCGTGTGAAAAAGTGTTGGCCGCCTTCCTGACTTATTTTTTTGCAAGTTTGTCACACTTTAATGTTTCAGATCATCAAACAAATTTAAATATTAGTAAAAGATAACACAAGTGAACACAACATGCAGTTTTTAAATGAAGGTTTTTATTATTAAGGGAAAACAAAATCCAAAACTACATGGCCCTGTGTGAAAAAGTGTTTGCCCCCTAAACCTAATAACTGGTTGGGCCACCCTTAGCAGCAACAACTGCAATCAAGCCTTTGCGATAACATGCAATGAGTCTGTTACAGAGGATTTTTGGTCCACTCATCTATGCAGAATAGTTATAATTCAGCCACACTGGAGGGTTTTCGAACATGAACCGCCTTTTTAAGGTCATGCCCCAGCATCTCAATAGGATTCAGGTCAGGACTTTGATTTGGCCACTCCAAAACCTTAATTTATTTTTTCTTGAGCCATTCAAAGGTGGACTTTTTGGTGTGTTTTGGATCATTGTCCTGCTTCGTAACCCAAGTTCGCTTCAGCTTGAGGTTACGAACAGATGGCCGGACATTCTCCTTCAGGATTTTTGGAATTCAGAATTCATGGTTCCATTTATCACAGCAAGTCTTCCAGGTCCTGAAGCAGCAAAACAGCCCCAGACCATCACACTACCACCACCATATTTTACTGTTTGGTATGATGTTCTTTTTCTGAAATGCAGTGTTACTTTTACGCCAGATGTTATGGGACACACACCTTCCAAAAAGTTTTTTGTCTCGTCAGTCCACAGAGTATTTTTCCCAAAAGTCTTGGGGATCATCAAGATGTTTTCTGGCAAAACTGAGACAGGCCTTTATGTTCTTTTTGCTCAGCAGCGTTTTCGTCTTGGAACTCTGCCATGCAAACAATTTTTGCCCAGTCTCTTTCTTATGGAGTAGTCATGAATACTGACCTTAACTGAGGCAAGTGAGGACTGCAGTTCTTTAGATGTTGTTCTGAGTTCTTCTATGACCTCTTGGATGAGTCGTCGTTGTGCCCTTGGAGTAATTTTGGTCGGCCAGCCACCCTGTTTTCTCCATTTGTGGATAATGGCTCTGATTGTGGTTCCCTGGAGTCCCAAAGCTTTAGAAATGGTTTATAACCTTTTCCAGACTGATAGATATCAATTACTTTCTTTCTCATTTATTTTTGAATTTCTTTGGATCTCTGCATGATATTTAGCTTTTGATGATCTTTTGGTCTACTTCACTTTGTCTGGCAGGTCCTATTTAAGAGATTTCTTTATTGCGAACAGGTGTGGCAGTAATCATGCCTGGGTGTGGCTAGAGAAATTGGACTCATGTGTGATAAACCACAGTTTTAACAGGGGGGGCAAACACTTCACACAGGGCCATGTAGTTTTGGATTTTGATTTCCCTTAATAATAAAATTCCCTTCATTTAAAAACTGCATTTTTGTATTTACTTGCATTATCTTTGTGTTATATTTAAATTTGTTTGATGATCTGAAACATTAATGTGTGACAAACATGCAAAAAAATAAGAAATCAGGAAGTGGGGCCAACACTTTTTCACACCACTGAATATAGGGGTCAAAGATGAGACATTCCATTTATGTCCACATCAAATTAAATTTATAAAAGTGATTTTATATTTTCATATTAAAAGAATAAAAGAAAAGGCGAAACTAAATGTTATTATTTATTAGTATTTTAATTTTAAATTATTAAAAACTTCTGAAAAATGGTTAATTCTAGTGGTTTGACAGGGTAATGAAAAAATTGTAAGCTTTTAAAATTACAATTCCATTAGTTTTTTGTGCGCCTGTGATTGCTTAGAGTATTTTATGTCATAAATTGATTTTTGTTTTAAATATGCCTGACAAGATTTTTTGGGTTATATGAACTACATTTTAGTGGGTGTCTTGTGTAAATCGTAGTAAAACCGTACAGTAGTAATTATTTTTGGTTGTGTGTGTGTGTGTGTGTGATGTGAAGTGAAATATATATAGACCAGAGAAGAATGAGGCTCACCGCTGTGGCCCACAACTTAACCTCTGTTGACAAAAATAATATCGATGTATAAATCTTCTGTTGTTATTAGGACATGTGCATTACACTACGGCCCATCACCAGGCAAGGAATAAAGAGTTTTGACATCTAAAAGAAATTCAAGTGTTGATTTTGGTTGCATGCCATCACTCCACCACGCTCAGTCTCTTATCTCAATCCTCACCACGGCTTGCACTGGGCTTACCTGGCCAGGGACTGCGCTGAGCTGGCCCTGTTGAACCTGCTGCTGTTGTTGCTGCTGCTTTTGTTGTTGTTGTTGTTGTTGTTGTTGTTGTTGTTGTTGTTGTTGTTGCCTGCTGCTGCTGCTGCTGCTGCTGCAATACTCTCGCCTGCTTGTATAAACGCAACCAAACAGGAAGGTATAAAAAGACATTGAGACTACAAGGTGTAATATGCATCTCATCTGACCACATCAATCAAGACGGATGTCAATAATCAAAAAGTGTTTATCAATCATTTTGCATTATGATTGCATTCTGCTATGGCAGTTGAGTTTACCTGCATTACCTGCTGGAGTTTCAGATGTTGCTGCTGTTGTTGGCTGAGTGAGCTGATGGGTTGATGCTGTCCGGGAACCATTTGTGCTAATGACTGGGGCACCATGACTTGCTGCTGCTGTGAGTGAGGGGGCATCTGACCTGCCACTCCCTGAGCCTGTACCTGGGCTTGACCTTGAGCTTGGACCTGAGCCTGGGCTTGAAGGTGCTGTTGCTGCATTTGGGCCTGGGCTTGAGCCTGAGCCTGGGCTTGAGCCTGAGCATGGACCTGTTGTTGGTGCAGTTGCTGCTGCTGCTGTTGTTGGTGGTGTTGTTGCAGTTGCTGCATTTGTGCTAACTGCTGCTGCTGCTGCTGCATTCTTGTTTGGTGCAACTGGAGTGAAAGCCATTAAAACAAATAAATAAATGAGAAATTAAATCACCAAAGGAACTCAGTTTCCACTAGGGCTGGGTATTGACAGATAATATTAATCCATTTGATTCCAATTCACAAACTCTTGATTCAATTCCGATCTCTCTACTAATAGCATACACTATACAGGGAATCGTGAGATTTGGTACATTACTACAATA
The DNA here is from genome assembly GCA_018155175.1 of Sinocyclocheilus anophthalmus. Taxonomy (NCBI): domain Eukaryota; kingdom Metazoa; phylum Chordata; class Actinopteri; order Cypriniformes; family Cyprinidae; genus Sinocyclocheilus; species Sinocyclocheilus anophthalmus. Next base: position 288,920 of record JADLZN010004347.1, read on the forward strand.
TTAAAGGTTAAAATAACAACACCCTCCAAAATCAAACGTCCTATTTTACAGAATATGGAAGTTTGTTGTGCATAACCCCACTGATATTTAGAAATAATCATCAATACTCAAATAAAAACAGTTGTACAAAAACATTTAAATTGCACACGTTTACTTAACCAGCTAGTGATGTTTTCATTTATTTAAACAAATTAAATAAAACAAGTTAGCCATTATTTAAATCATTATATTTCAACAAGAAACTGAAGTAGAAATAGAACTTCATCATTAAAAAGTTGATATACTGCCTTATGTACTATTTAAATGTTTTTATTCAACTCAATTTTTTATTTGAGTACTGATTGAAAAAAAAACTGATTACTGGATAGCAGGTGTGCTACAAAAAGTGTTTTGTGAAGTTCTTTTCATGCATCAACAGAAAACAGCATAGACGGTTCATCTGAAAACCTCCCAAAAGAGGGGAAATTATCAGTGATTACTGATTGAAAGGGGTCCTCCTTCTATTCCTTTCCTATACCCTTCTCCTCTGCCTTCCTTCCGTGTCTTCTATGCACTTTGCCATGCCTCCTATTACCTCCTCTCTTGTTCCCCCTTTTTTTTTCGTCTCCTATTCCTTTTCCTAGTCCTCCTTCCTTTCTCCTTCCTTTTCCTTACCTTCCTATTATGCTCTTTTACAAAGTCTTGGTTTTGTTTTGGGGGTGTACTAGAACAGGCTCTCATACAAGGTTGTTCGAAAAACACATTATTTTTCACATATTTTACATTATTACAACGCCTCTCTCCACAGTCTGGCATGAACGGCTCGAGTAGTTCCTGTATCCAATGAAGGCCCGCCTTCTGAAATGCGAAATGTGCTGTGATTGGTTAGCTGGGCGAGTGTGTGTTGTGATTGGCTCCACTCGGCGCCTGGTCGGGAAATGTCATGCCCCTTACCATAGCCACCTGCGAGCTTCAGTGTAAATATTGCTCAAAATCAAAATCAATTTGAGCGCAATTTAAACCCAGATTATTGTAACCACTCTAAGTTCGTCTGCCTGGGGGAAAGCTAGCGTGTCTCCGACTAGTGATAACACTCGGTGCCTTCTCTAGTGCAGCTCAACCAGGTCTCGTCCCATTCATCGATATTTGTGATATCACAAATCCCAGAAAATATGCGTTGTAGTCCAAACGAGTCGTTTGTTGTAGTTTTTGAAAAGTGATTTCTGTTAAATACAATATCTCCTTTTGAAGTGGACTTCGAGCTTTGTAACTTTGCAGATCTTTTTTATGCTCAAACAGCAACATTACAGACCAACTAAAGCTGAAAAAGTGAAAAAGCACAATAGGACCCCTTTCAAATTTTAATCATATTTATTATATATTATATATATATATATATATATATATATATATATATTCTCGACACACACACACACACACACACACACGGTTACAGATGACTTGGAATAAGTTGTACAATTATGACAAATTATTAGAGAATTTTCTGTTTTACGTAAACAAACCCTTTAATTCAAAAGACACTCATGCAGTATTCAAACAATCATCACATTAATCTTTCCATTCTCCGTTACCTGGTTCTGTTGTTGCTGCTGAGTCTGCACCTGCTGCTGTTGTTGATTTTGATGCTGCATTTGTGGATTCTGATGGTGCTGCCTTATCTGTTGGAATTGCATGGCAGTCTGCATAGCTGCTGGCTGCTGAGGCGGCATGGCTGGCTGTTGCTGAGACTGGAACTGCTGAAACTGAATGGACGGCTGCTGTTGCTGCTGCTGCTGCATCATCGGCATCTGCCCGGCAGCCCCTGCTGAGATTGATATTGCATCACAGGCAATGTATGGGAATTAAAAATAAGATTATTAAACACAATTTCTCCAATCAGCTGACAGCTATTGAACTTACCAGCCTGCTGGCCTCCCGCTACTCCCTGCATGGCATGTTGACCCATTTGCATTTGCCCCATACCACCCATTTGTGCACCAGGGGGCCGTGGTCCAATGCCAATAACTCCAGGACCACCTCCACCCACTCCTGGTATAATTTGCAGGGCATTCATGGGGTCTAAAAATAAACAGAAATTTGGCAGAAGATGAATTCTTACAGTTTAATAGTGGACATAAGAAGATTTAAAATAGCTCTTTAAATTTACCAGGCCCACCTTGTGACTTTTTATCTGTAATGAAAAACAAACTGATTAATATACAGTACACATACAAACATCACAGCTAAAAGAAAAAAAGTTAACAATGAAAACATAGTATATTGGCTACTTACGGATGTCTCTAAAATGAATGATCAGTCTCGCAACTAAAGACAAATACTCCTCCTGTTGAAAAAAGGATAGTATATTTATTGCACTTTTAACAATCACATACTAACAAGTCTGTACTGTTGGAGTGTAGCATGCACATTTAAAAGTAATATTTACTCTGGTCTTTGCCTTGATAAAAACATGGTTTTCCATGTCAGTACTGGACTTTGTGTGAGCAGTTCCTGCTTTTCTCATGGCTTCATCTCTGCAATATAATAAAGCAGAAGTCTGTTTTATCACAACTGATGCATGACAAACAAGAAATGTTACCTATTGTTTACTGACTATCAATCATTTAAGAAATATCAAGAACATGAGCACTATTAGAAGAGCTGTTTTCCATTTAGTTATTGCAACAATGAAACATTTCCTAGCAAAAAGATAAAACATTCTATTAGAGATTTCAATACATGAATTCTGAAATTAAGTGTATTGTTATCTTAGAAGCATTACTCCATAGTCTTACAAGCTTTGAAGTTCTTCAAATAAATTAAATATATTATCAACATATTTAGCTGTATTTATGAATGTAACATAAAATAATTATAAACTTATAGCTATAGCTCAGCCAAAAAAAAATTCTAACCCTTAAAATGTACTTGTTCCAAACCTGTATGATTTTCTTTCAGCTGAAAGAAATTTCATTTTGAAGAATGTTGGCAACCTGACATTTGATAGTAGCCATGGACTTCCATAGTATGAAATAAATGGATTTCATAAATGGAATACTATAGAAGTCAATGGCTACAGTCAACTGTTTGGCTACCAATTCTTAAACATATATTTTGTGTTTTGTGTAAGAAAAATCATACAGGTTTGGAACAAGTGGAGGATGCATAAATGATGACATAACTTGCAGTATTATCCCATTGACAAAAGGAGCATATGAGTGACTAGGAAGTGAAATGTGGCCAAGTATGGTGTCCCATACTCGGAATTTGTGCTCTGCACTTATCCCATCCAAGTGCACCCACACAGTAGTGAGCAGTGAACACACACCCGGAGCAGGGCAGCCATTTTTGCGGCGGCCGGGGAGCAGTTGGGGGTTCGGTACCTCGCCCAAGGGCAATTCAGTCGTGGTACTGAGGGTGGAAGAGAGCGCTGGTAATTCACTCCCACCACCTACAATCCCTGCCGGTACCGAGACTCGAACCCGCGACCATTGGGTAACAAGCCCGACTCTCTAACTATTACGACTGCCCCGAGACTATTAGAAGAGCTTATTACGAGCAGCTTATCATCAGAAAGACTGATTAAATATCTTAAAAGTTGTTTTCTTTTGCACACAACATGTTGAACAGTATTTATATCTGCAGACTGTTTCGCTTGTAACGTTACCTATTTGGACTAATATTTAATGAGGCTAACTTTATATTAGCTAGCCGCATAGCTAAACATGCTCCAGACAACCTCAAAATATGTCATCTCATTAAAGGAACATAATACCATGATCAGATTGATACCATATATAAATACACATACAGTCTAGTAATGAAGATTTCGACTGTTTAACAGATGTGCTGGTAACACATCCGAGCATCCGTTAGTTAGCAGCTAACTAGCTAGCTGTTATTTCCAGAATGCGCTAATATAAAACATGCACAAAAAATATTTGTATACTCACATTTGGGCCACTACTTTCTGTCGAAAGGCTATGCTCCTCCAATCACTATCAGGACCGGTGCCCTCCATAACTGATAATGCCGAACAACGTTGAACAAGCTGCTTCCAGTTTAAGTTAGCAATGTCCGAATCGTGAATGTATCACTTTACTGAGTCGGATCTTTTCAATGAATCGGTTGAAGCCGCTCACAAAACGAGAGCTGTGTCCCAAAGTGAAGTGCACTGACTCCGAAGGGCGCATTTGAAGTGCGATTGCGTCACAGCGGCGCGATGAAGGCTGTCATGCCCTGCGTCTCAATGTTCATACTATCCATCCTAGTATGTGAGATTAGAATAAGTGTGTCATCCCAAAACATAGTATGTTGAAAAGAGTATGCCAAAAGAATCAGGGTATCTTCCGTCCAATCAATTTTTGTTTTAATATTGAAATCTGAAAAATGAAAAACGGGCACATATTTCGTTTTTCAATTATTCAAACAAAACGAAAAATCAAGAATCCGGCTTAATTTTTCGTTTTTACATTCAGGGATAGAAAACGAATAAACAACTTGAATATTCGATCTCTACATGTGGGCGGGAATGAAACGCCCCTCTCTGCTAATTGGTCAACCAAACATTACAACATAATAATAGTCCTAAAAAACCTTAATAATAGTCCTCCGCTTCTATTGATTCTTAACATGTTTATTTCTACTACATTTTATCTCTTCATCAAACAGCCAGATTAATGAATGGCTTGACACAAACCATACTGAAGCAGAGCCTTTTGGCCCTAGGCATGCCTGTTTTAATATAGTTATCCACCCATTAAAATATGTGCGGCAAAGCTGCGTGATGCACTGCAGCACGGGGAGAATGTATCGACCACTATCAATTTATGTGAACATACAGTCTAAAACTTTTGTTTTAGACAATACGCTGCATTTTAGACAAAGGAGGAACTTAAATGATATTACAGATATGAAAATAAATGACTTTGTGTAATTTACCTTCACAGCACATCTATTATTTTTCTATTTTGAGTTTTATTCATAGAGCACTTTATACAAATTTAGGAAATCATCTGTTATTATCCCACTGGCATGGGACTATTTGTTCCTCACAGTGCTTGTTTCAGTGATTGACTTTAGTGAAATGTGAATTTGACGTCATGATTTGAAGGTGAACTCGTTTGAGTTATAAGAACATATCCAAACCCTGAAATAACACTTCGAACAATAAGCCAGTGTCAGCAGTATCAGAAATTTTACTGTCACATAAGGGGCAAATGATTTGTCAGTTTTGATTTATTTATTTTTTTATTTGCTTTTTACCTTTTACCTTTTTTATGTCATTTTTAATGTTAAATTCTTACATTAAATAAATTAGAATAATATGACAATAGGCTGTTACCAATTCAGTATCCATACCAAATCAGTATTCAATGATATAAAACCTGGGTCTGAAGATGCTTTTAAATGTATTTACAGTTTAATGCTGATAAGATGGCTGTATGTGCATTTACAAATGTATAATGAAATTAGATTAATGTTTTATACAACATTTTTAATAGAAATATGAATAAAATTAAATAATACTTGAATTATGAAAGTAATATCGCCACTAGGTGGCTGTAAGTCATTGTGTTAATAAAGGATCCTTTTATTCAATCAATTGGTTCAAAATGCTTAATTCATTCATTTAGGAATAAAATCAAGCGGCTGTCTATAATAATTGGTAATTGAATTGTTGTCTATAATAATGGGTATTTCAAAGACTGATTCATATCAGGATTCAGGAATGATACACCACTCTATGCACCTACTGCGAGTCAGTCAGGTACACAACGGTTCTGTGACTTGGGTTTAGTTGGCAGAGAAAATAACAATTGTGTATGCCATCAGTTAGCTGGCCAATACTCCATATTAATTAAATAAACTCAGTTTATTGTCTAAAACTACCTGTGTTCACATAAATTAATAGTGGTCTGCGCTTGTCTACAATACATTCTCCCCGTGCTGCAGTGCATCGCGCAGCTTTGCCACACATATTTTAATGGGTGGATAACAATAATAAAACAGGCATGCCTAGGGCCAAAAGGCTCTGCTTCAGTATGGTTTGTGTCAAGCCATTCATTAATCTGGCTGTTTGATAAAGAGATAAAATGTAGTAGAAATAAACATGTTAAGAATCAATAGAAGCGGAGGACTATTATTAAGGTTTTTTTAGGACTATTATTATGTTGTAATGTTTGGTTGACCAATTAGCAGAGAGGGGCGTTTCATTCCCGCCCACATGTAGAGATCGAATATTCAAGTTGTTTATTCGTTTTCTATCCCTGAATGTAAAAACGAAAAATTAAGCCGGATTCTTGATTTTTCGTTTTGTTTGAATAATTGAAAAACGAAATATGTGCCGTTTTTCATTTTTCAGATTTCAATATTAAAACAAAAATTGATTGGACGGAAGATACCCTGATTCAAAAGAATCCGTGTATCATTCGATCATTCGTTTTTTGATTTAATATTGAAAGTAGAAAAATGAGAAAAGGCTCCTTTTTCGTATTTTCGTTTTTTTCCAAAACACAAAAAACGAGAATTCAGCTTAAATTTTCGTTTTTCGTTCATGGGTGGAAAAATGAATAAACAGCTTGAATATTCGATTTCTACACGTGGGCGGGAATTAAACACCCCTTTCTGCTGATTGGTCAGCCGAAGATCAAACCGTGCCATCATCAGTTCTTCTGCAGTATCACACAGCAGAATAATAGTCCTCCACTGCTGCAGTTGTATGGATTCTTAACGCATTTATTGCAACTACATTTAGTCTTTTTTCATCAAACAAACAGGCTAATGAATAGCTCGATATAACTCATACCTGGGCAGAGTCTAGACAGGCTAAAAGATGCGCTAGTTCAAAACAGTTGCGTTCGATCCTTCGCTGGCTGTGCTGATTTAAATCTAGCAGTTCTGTTGTGTTTGTGGTGACGATTCTCTCCGGCCAATCCATGATCAGCAGAGTTTACACGTCACGTTTTGGTAACGGTACGGTTCACTTGGAACCTCAACCGAGATGGTACTAAAAAAAGTCCAGGTACTGTACCCAGTGGAAAACCCCCCAACAGTGAACCCATACCGAGCCGTACCGTGCAGTACCATGCAGTGGAAAAGAGCCAAAAGTAGGCACATTGAGACGCAGCACCAAACTGAAGTGTGCAGACTCCAAAGTGCGCATTTGAAGTGCGATTGCATCACAGCGTCACGATGTAAGCTGTCCCAATTCAGAATGCACCCTCCGAGGACCGCATTCCAAGACCGATTGCGTTACCGCAGCGCGACGAAGGCTGACGTATTTCGAAAGCGACTTCAAATGCACCCTCCATTTCCCAGGCAGGTGCGTGTCTACGTGGTGGCACCGCCCCCCCTGAAATCTGGCTGGCCACCCCAGGTACTATAACATACATCGTTCCGCAAACAAATGCAAACCTGCCACAACCCCCCCCCCAGCCACACTCTTTTGAGCCAGTGCCCCCGACTGGCCCCCCGTTTAAAATGCTCTAGACACGCCCCTGTTCCCAGGAAAATGGGACCCTACCATATCCCAGAATCACTTGCACGCAGATGATGATGGAATTTATATTCAAAGAACATGGAGGATGACAGTTCTGTGGGGGAATTCACATTGAAATGTAAGAATTGTGTTTTCATTTACTCAAATACCTAGCAAAACAAGTGTTAAAAGCCAGGGTTTAAAAAAAAACAAAGCCCACAAACAATAAGACAACCACTATATAAGGCAATAGTCTTTCTTTTTGTTGTGTTTTTGTAGTGCTGTCATGCAAGATATGTCTACAAATGTTTTAACCAAATTTAGCTCTTCAGTATGTTGTATGCATGTCCTGCTGTGTCTTATTTTATAAGATTAAGATTGCAGTACAAACCGGTCTTTATATTTTTCATAAGTGTTTCCATTTCCTCTTGTTTTAGTACTATTCTGGAGAAAATGAGCCTGCTGGGGAAAGACTTAAAAAATACAAAGTAAGCAAGTTAATAGAGAGATTTTTGATTAAATTCATTGTGCTGTTGTTGTTATCAGGCATGGTTTATTTGCTCTGCCTTAGGATTGCAAGTGTCCTGGGACAGGTGAGGGAGTGAATGGAAGCTAGTGGAGCTACTCAGGGAGGACATCAAATTCTCTCTTACATCAAGAGAGAGACAGAGGAGAGAAGAGCACAGGAGAACAAGGAGAGAATGGAGGGACTGTTTTCTCTTCTTGAGAGAATGCTTAACAAATACGTTATTTATTAGCCAAGAGAAAACAGTGGGAAAAGACAATGTGACTTTTTTTAAATGTCACATTGTCAATGGAACAACCTAATTTCTGTAGTTTATTTTTTGTGATGTAAGTTAAAAATGAAATGAATAAGTTGTATATATTCATTTTTGTAGTGTAATTTATTTGTAAATGAGCCCTTTCTGCAAAGAGTACTTTCTGTACATTTTGTATTTTTGTTTTGCATATTCACATATGTAAATAAAAGAGAAGTAATTATGTACATTGTTAATTTTTTAATGCAGTTTATAGTTTTTTTCACAAAACATTATTCTATACATTTATTTTTTTTGTCCTGTAAATACATTTTTACACATTTAAACAAATTGTTCTATACATTACTGAAAGTAATTTTTGCAAACTATTACAACATACATACATTACATTGAAACATGCTTAGGTTTAACATCAGACAAAAAAAAAATACATTTGAGCCCAGCCCTGACTCCGTTTCTGGGGTTCTTGGGAGGTCCAATCTCTTGGTGAATGGCCAGCCACCTCCTCAGAGACTCGGAGGAAAAGCGGGGTGAGAGTGGAACGAGGCAGTCAAAGCATCTGGAGACCACTCGTATGATGTAACACTGACCAGACAGAAAAGAAACACAGGGTCGGATTGTGGAACCACTCCGTGTGTTGCCGTTCACTACGAAAAAGTTGATGTTTATCTGCTGACCCCAGGGCATCCCAAGATGGAGGTGAATTTGTTTCTTCAGTAAAGAAAACACATATGATTATTTTTAAAGGCCAACCGTTGCAGTTATCAGTCGTCTAATGCATGGAATGGTTAAAAAAGCCTATGCGAGTAAAAAAAAAAACATGCACAGACAAATCCAAAAACCCTGCGGCTCGTGATGACACATTGATGTCCTAAGACACGAAACGATCGGTTTGTGCCAGAAACCGAACAGTATTTATATAATTTTTTACCTCTAATACACCACTATGTCCAACTGTCTTTGGGTGAGCACACGGCATCCGGTGCATGAGGTGTGTACGCGTTCTGGCGTAGTTTACGTTAATGGGTGTGTTGATATCCAGCCGAGGAGGAATCAACCATAACTTCAGGCGAGCGGGCTCAGAAGTTGGGAATAAGTGGAAAGTCACCACTCCCGAATGAGTTTGCGAGAGAGAACATAATCTTTTAGTTTTAAGTCAGTTTGAAAGTACCATTAAGTAAGCGCAAGTAAGTACCATTTTGATTAGCCATCGTACCTACAATGACTGTGTCCTGTGTAAACAATGGGTGACGTATATGTGTGAGAGATCACTTCCGGTGTTCGCATAAACTACGCCAGAGCGTTACACACCTCACGGTTGGACTTAAAAATCATCATATGTGTTCTACTGAAGAAACAAAGTCACCTACATCTTGGATGCCCTGGGGGTAAGCAGATAAACATCAAATTTTCATTTTTGGGTGAACTATCCCTTTAACACATTTTTGATAAAATATTATCAAAGGCTGCATCGAGGACTCGGATTCCCGACCCTGGTCAAAAAGAGCACTGTTCAGCTGTGACAGCTGCCACTGAACATTGAGCTGTACAATGCTCTATTTTTTTTTTTATTCATAGTTTTATTTTTGCTAACCTGTCTACATACGATCACCATGGTCAATAAACTATATAAAATCGCACCTTTGTAAGATATCAGTCAGCATTTGAACTGCTGTGTGTGTGTGTGTGTGTGTTTTGTAGTTTTTAATATGTATGATTACATTATTCAAGTAAGCTCCAAGCCAATTCCTGCATTTAAAGCTGTAATCCGACAAAGGAATTCAAGAAGCAAACCAGTGTAATTTACCTGGCCATGGTCTTGGCTAAGCCTGAGGTACATCTCACTGTCTCCAACATTATGACAAAACAAAAACAAAAATGAGCAATTCTGGCTCCACCTATCCTCTCATCAGCTCTCCTCTTGCACGTTGCTATGCGACAGAGGGCTAATCGGGAACCTCTGGTGTCGCAATTAGGAAATCCTGCTAAGGCAGAGCTTCCGCACTTCGGAGGCCTGGCCTTCGAGGCGTTGGGTGGTGCGTGCACACTTAACTTTGGAGATAGACAGCTGAGATATCGTTCTCTGAACGATTCGCTCAGAATTTTACTGTACTGAAAAGATCCGTGATCTGAATTGGTCTGAGCGGTTCTCTAGTCAATCACGGATAGCAGATATATTACAAATAAAACAGGAAATACATACATATATATATATATATACACACACACACACACACCTATATATATGTGCTAATTTGCTTAATCTTTTTTTTCTTAATATAATTTATCAGTTTTATTAAACACACAGCAGAGCCCGTTGTAAAAACTGTATTTTATTAAATGCTTTTTTAGGTAGAGATACAAATGAATTGTTTTTTTTAATGTAAATGCAAATTCTGTAGGTTCAAAATACTTTATTTATCTGCACTATCTGCAACAAAGTGAACTAATACAGGTGCATCTCAATAGTAATCTATGGAATGTCGTGGTGAAAGTCCTTTCTTTCCCCCCCCCCCCCCCCAGTAATTAAACAGTAATTGTGAAACTGGTGTATTAAATAAATTCAATGCACACAGACGTAAGTAGTTTAAGTCTTTGGTTCTTGAACTGTGAGGATTTTGGTCACATTTAACAAAAACCCACCAATTCACGATCCCAACAAATTAGAATACTTCATAAAACAAATAAAAAAACATTTTTAGTGAATTGTTGGCCTTCTGGAAAAGTATGTTAATTTACTGTACATTACTCAATACTTGGTAGGGGCTCCTTTTGCTTTAATACTGCCTCAATTCGGCGTGGCATGGAGGTGATCAGTTTTATGGCACTGCTGACGGTGGTATGGAAGCCCAGGTTCTTTGACAGTGGCCTTCATCTATCTGCATTGTTTGGTCTATTGTTTCTCATTTTCCTCTTGACAATAACCCATAGATTCTCTTGGGGTTCAGGTCTGGTGAGTTTGCTGGCCAGTCAACCACACCAACACCATGGTCATTTAACCAACTTTTGGTGCTTTGGCA
>JADLZN010004348.1:0-69680 GCA_018155175.1 Sinocyclocheilus anophthalmus
TTGATATTTAATATTGTTCTTCACTGTTGTTTTTAAAATTACTAGTTATTCTTCCACTTCCACTGATGTATTTAGAAAACACAGAGGCAATATATACTGTCATGTAGCTTTGCAACTGATGCTTCTGTGCTTCTTCTGTAAGTAGAAATGAATACCTAAACCCGGTATTGCAAGGATCCACCCAGATTAGCCCAAAGACGGAATCAAATTGGTGGGTGAAGGCAGGGTCCCGTCACTAGTGGGGTGAAAGGTGGTGACAATTATAGGGGCCCCCGGCGATTTCAACCGACTGCCCAAGGCCAGCATGAAATATACTCAGGACAGTTGATGGGCCACTGCTCATCATGAAAGCTTATCATTTGCACGTGTTTTTAAGCATTGCCAAGTTAAACATTCAAAAGAGTTTAATGCATTCAAACACAGGATGTGGAAAAATTCAACTGAGTACTCGCGCACCGTGTTCGGTGGGCACGCAGAGTTCCATCTAATGGACAGCAACCTGCACCTGAACAAACAAATACAAATCGCAGTTTAAACGTGCAAACAGAAAAAGATGTGAAAGAGCCCAATTAGGCACCCACGCGCTGGGTTATGTGCGCACAGGGCGCACCGCAAGTGAGAAGAGGTTCAAAAGCGCTGAACACTGAATTTGCCTCTTGTGGCTCTTTTGTCTTCAATACATACAAAATTGTCAAAATACCCGTCTTGGAGAAAAACTGTCAGTTATGTCTTAAGTGAAAGTAAACAGTGGAGAAAGAAATTGGATGTGTATAATTATAATGGATGCATTGTCTCTTAAAGTGACCACGCCTAATTTACTAGCTGCTGTAATGTTAATTCAAGAAAATGAATGAAAGAAAATCACTCACTGCTCTTGACTGAATTACTTTGTAGTTTTAACAAGAATTAATCCGCAGTCAAACCAAAAATTATTCAGACACCAGATATAATTTTTAATATTTTTTTAGTGGGTGCAGGACACTCTAGTTCATTTATGTAAGTGAGGATAGCAAAATAAATTAAACTGTGACATATTATACCCAACAATTCTTCCTACAGTGGACTACCAGTAAAATAGAATAATTTTTGGTCCCAAATGTTTTATCAGACACTTTGACCTGACCATGTTTTCTTAAGTGTTTTTTTAATTGCTAATGCACTCTCCTCTCCTTCTCTCTCTCTCTCCTCTCGCTCTCTCTCTCTCCTCTCTCTCTCTCTCTCTCTCTCTCTCGCACACACACACACACACACGATGCGCAAAACTCCGCATTTGAACAGTCAATAGCAAATACTTAAACTAATAACAAAACAGTAGCTGATTCAGAAACGCCAGATTGTCATAGCAAAGTCAGAATTACCTCCTCTCCTAGGTTCATGAAACGGTCGTCCATAAAATGCATTGCTGTTCTGTTGAAAGTGATCTTAAAGATTCCTAAATGCATCTACTTTCGGAAGGCCAAATAAAGTGCTTTTGCGTTCGCCTAGAAACACATACAGCGTCTACCCTGACATGCTGCTTCAACACTAATGCGGTTACTGAAACCACGCCTTCTTCTTTGCGTGCACATTTGGGCAGCATTATGCAAATATTCCCACATAGTGAGGTAGATATGTGGGGGCGTGTTAGAACGAGCCATTTTAGGGGGGCGTGGCAGAGTCTTAACTTTGATAAAGAATATCTCTTTGGATTTGAGACTTTAGTCTTTGCAACTTCAGGGATCTTATCTATTCACGAACAGCTTTTTACACTCCAAAGAGAAAGGAAAACTTGAAATCGCATCATATGACCCCTTTAATTTATCAGGATTTATTTTCAATTTTAGTCTAGCTCTGTGTTCATCTGATTCCAAATTCAGGTGATTATTAAATTTAGGAGGTATTTCTAATTAAAAACATCACAAATGTCGATTATGTATTAATTTTGATATTTGATTATTCTGAAAATCCCATACTTTTAATTATTCGTTCATCAACGTCCTGGTATTGCTTAGTAGTTCACTTGGCCAACGGTGAACACATGGCACAAACTCACCAGTTCTGTACTTACTCATAGGATCAGGGTGATCATAAGCAGCATACTGCTAATAAATAACTAAAAGTGTATTTTTTCTATAATCACTAAAACTGTTACTTAAGTCAGTGACAGTCAGAAATCGGAAGTCCCTAAAGATGTCCCCCATGATCCATTCATTGGTACTTCGGTATGATCTATCCTGATCAGAGATCAGAATAAATCAAGTATATCAATTTATTATTAGTCAGGTAAAAATGTATCATGCCAATTACATAATTAACACTGGAACCGCTGTATACCTAAAAGAGCCAGCAGGTAAATTTTACCCACGCACATGACAACTGTATTTATATGGCTAAAGAACATATTATATCTGTATTATGCCACTGTCTTCACAAAGAAGTGTCTAGAGTCATTAAATGATTATGTCTAGTCATCAACTATATTTTTATCATGTTGTTTTATGTTCAAGAATTTTTAATGCAGGCTACACTAATCCATAATGGTCAGTAGCCTAAGCTAAAATAAAAAAAGCCTGCACTGACAATGGAAATTAGAAGGTAGTAGCCTAAATATTTGGGTGGTTTAATATTATAATACAATGTCATTAATCAATATATTAAGATAACCCATGCTATGAATGACTTAAAAAGTCTATAGACAATAATGAGCAATAATAATTCACCACACTGCATAGGATGATGCGATGACAAATTCAAGTGCACAGCTTCACCTAAATATTTATTAATTTGTTTAGTTATATCATTTATAATTTGAATAAGAGAACAACACCATTAAACTTTGGGTAATCAAAAAATGGTTTTATTCATTACATCATACAGATCAGATTTTTTTCTTCTTCAAGAAACGGCCAGACTAGAATAGCAACACAGTAGCGAACAATAAACAATATGGCAAGACAACAATTAAATAATTAAACCAAAGTTTGACCAATTAGAGTAACGTTAGGCTAAAACATGTAAATATGATATCTGGAGATGGAGCCGTCAGATACTGAGCCGAGCCAGGACGCATAACTTACCATCAGACTCCATCACTCATGGCATTTAGTGTTTCTAATACCTACCTTCCATACATCGCCTTTGTTTTTGTCATTTTGACTTTATTTATGAAACTCATAACCGCTAAATCAGTGAGTGAAAGGCGTTGCCTACAAATGTACAACGTTTAAAACATAAGCAGCAAGAAAATGACAGCGCGAAAATACATGCATTAGCGGGTACATTTGACCCGCTGCCGCTTATAGGTATTTTTTTTATCTGGTTTTATCTAAATAATTTTTAACAACATTGGATTGTAAATTACATAATTTTAGTAAAAGTCAATGTTGTATAAAGGGAACCTTCTGTGTAATGTTGATGCTGTACGGGGCTAAAAGGGGGACACTGGGGTATGATGTGAGTTCCTGAGTAAAGTTCTGAACGTGAGCATTACGTTGGTTTCTGGCTCGTTATTAAAGATAGCTAACGCAACAGTCAATGACTGGGAGACTTGAATGTTTTATTTTAAATCTGTTATGTACATTTGAAAAACAGCCACGGGTAAAATTTAGTTTTGTCACTTCGCTTATGTACCCAGACCAGAAACAAAGAAATCTTCAAATCAGTTGTAAAAACAAATACATTTTGGTTTGTTAGGTTTTCGTGACCCAGGGTCGTACCTGGCCAGAGAAAAGGAAAACATTCTCACAGACCCTGAGGGAGACACACCCCTCAGCATCCGAACAATTCTTCAAAAGTTTTCAATCTTCCTCATAATATACGTGACTACTATGAAATTGAGACCATTTTACCAATCACACAGAGACCTTTAGAACAAAACTAAACATGAAAAGGTTAAAATCATATATTCTTAAAGGTCCCATGGCATGAAAATTTCACTTTATGAGGTTTTTTAACATTAATATGAGTTCCCCTAGCCTGCCTATGGTCCCCCAGTGGCTAGAAATGGCGATAGGTGTAAACCGAGCCCTGGGTATCCTGCTTCGCCTTTGAGAAAATGAAAGCTCAGATGGCCCAATCTGGAATCTTCCCTTTATGTCGTCATACGGGGAAAGGTTACCTCCCCTTTCTCTGCTTTGCCCGCCCAGAGAATTTGGCCCGCCTATGAGCAAATGAGCTACTACCGTGCGAGGCAGGCGCAATATTTTTTTTTTCCTCGAGACATCATGGCTTGCAAACGAGCGAAGCACGGCAGTTGCCCCGCCTCTCTCCTCCTCATTAGCATTAAAGCTACAGACACAGAAATGGCACATCCTAAGGAAAGCTCATTGTAGGACTGGCTCGTAGTGGCTGAAATTCTGCACCAAGGCTGAATTTCGGGAAAGAGACTTCAGATACAGTACTAGGGACCACTTAGGCCTATATAAAAGCATCTAAAAAGCAGCATGTCATGGGACCTTTAAGATATAATCACCACAAAATGTAAGGAGAGCAACTTGAGTTCCACTTGGTCACTTCCAAGTCAACTTTCAGTGACCTGGGCCATATGTCCATGAGGGAAGGAGGGGGGCTTAAGGATGGGTGAAGGGGCAGTTGAGTAGATCTTCTCTTCAGATTAGAAAGTTTATTGTTTTGATGCATGGCATCTGTTTTGAGTGAGTTCCTGACATTTGGTTTTAATGAGAAGATAATTTAGCCTCTTACAGTATCAAACAAGCCCTGGGGCTAAATTATGAAAGACCATAGTATCCAAGCTCTAATGTGACAGTTTTTCTCAGTCACTTCAGTGCATTTCTCGAATCATCCTTATTATTTGCTAAAAAGTTATGTGCATTTTTCAAAACAATTCGTATGAACAACACCACACAATGGATTACCTGTAAAAGCCTTTGACTTACTCAAATCGTTAGTTCATTTCTCAAAAGTAAGTATTTATGTCAATGAACATAGCCTATCAGTGCCATCAGAATGAAAAGTCCTGGGGCCTCATTTATAAAATTTGCGTACGCACAGATTTGATCCTAGAGTGTGCGTAAGATAAAATCCACGGCGATGTTCATATTTATAATAACGGTCTTTGACGTGGAAAAGTACTTACCGCCACGTCAGGGTCTGAGCAGGCGTAGGCACTTTTTCTTGTGGCAAAGTCGGAGTACTGCAGTTTTGAACATCTAAGCTGCAATAATAAAAAATGTGGTGTACCTGCAAGCACCGAATTCATCAAAACACAAGTTGCAGTGGAATGGATTAAGTGTCCTATGATGCGATTTCAATTTTTCCTTTCTCTTTGGAGTGTTACAAGCTCTTGGTGCATAAAGAAGATCTGTAAAGTTGCAAAGACTAAAGTCTCAAATCCAAAGAGATCTTCTTTATAAAAGTTAAGAGTCAGCCACTCCTACCTAAAACGGCTTGTTCTAACATGTCCCCACATATCTACCTCACTATGTGGTAATATTTGCATAATGTGGCCCAAATGTTCATGCAAAGAAGAAGTCGTGAACCTTTTCTTCTAGCTGTAGTATTTTGCCACCCGCCATGTCCTGAAGACTCTGTGTGTTTCGTTGTGAAAGCTAAACTATTTTGTTTGGCCTTCCAAAAAGAGGACTATATCTGCTTCGTCATGCCTATTGCTGATCCGTGCTGGTCGCTGAGGAATCTTCTTGCTGTGGATCGCCGGATCGGCGTTCACTGTGGACGAAGCGGAGTCCAGCCCCGGGTCGTCACATGTGGTTGCCGCAAGCCCGCCGGACGCTCCTTCGTTGAATCCGCCAGCCGCGCCGTTATCAAGACCGCCGCCTCTGCTCACTCAGCTCGCCGGCCGTTCCTCACTCTAGGCCTCCGGCCTCCACTCACTCAAGTCCGCCGTGTGTGACGCTGTGTGTTTTGTTTTGAAAGCGAAACTACTTTGTTTGGCTCTCCAAAAGAGGACACAACTAGAAATCAGTGTTAAGTTGTATTTACAACACTGTTTCCAGAACAGTTTAACCCAAATATCAAGATGTGTGCAGCACATTTTAACATGGAGGACTGTTTCCTGATCCTTGTATAGTAGACTACAATGCTGGCTGTTCTGATTCACAGACTGTAAGTAAGTTTTTTTTATTTAAAGAATTTGCCACTGATGATTCAAACGCGAGTTTTTTGTGCAGTGTAGAGTAGCGCTTGTTTGTTATTTTTCCGATTACAAATGCAGACATGGTTTTTATGTTTACGCGGCGCGATGCCATGCAACGTATAATCCATATTTGTCCCCACTGTATGCAACAAATGCCTCGTTTGTAATGGGGTTTAATGTTTTTGTCTCGTCGCTCCGCCCCGGGCCTTTGGACATGGCATCATCACAGTATGTTAAGGGGCGTAACATTTCCGTCCACGCTTGAGGAATTCGGACAATTACAACGCACTGGATAGTTGGCCAATCACAACACACCTCGCTTTCTCAGACCGATGAGCTTTGTAAAAATTTGACGTGTTTCAGAAAGGCGGGGCATAGACGATAAACAATATTGTACAGTATGTGGAAATAATGTGTTTTTTAACCTTAAAACGCATAAAAACATTTCATTACACCAAACACACAAAACAATGTTCTTTTTAGCAACAATATGACCCCTTTTAAATTGTGCAGTGTAGTCAGATTTTTTATTAACGGGAGTTTTTGTGAGATTAAACTGACCTTTTTGTTGGGGGGTGTGGGGAGAGTTCTTTACTCACTTTCTGTACACAGTTTATTACTTGATTTTTTTATTTTTTTATTTTACAAGATAACTTGCGAAGTCTTGATTTACTACTAATGTGTAAAAAAAAAAAAAGCATAAACGCATCTCCGACTTTTTTGTCTGTGTAGCCTATAAGAATAGGCCTATGTCGTGCAATAATGGTTTTAATATATTCTATTCAGTAACATTGTAAACTGTTTTTATTTATAACATTTGCTGCTTTGCTTCTGTGAAAATGAATAGACATCAGCCTTAAACTTTGTTTTTGTCATTTACATGAGTTATTTGTATAAAATACACTATATATTTTTTGTGTCAGTACATTAATGGCACATTTGAGCAGCATTAGTAAACTGTGTAAATATAAATAAATGCCAAATCACATGCAGGTTTTTTTTCAGACCGGAGACCATAATAGAGTAATAATTAATTTTATTATGATATGAAACATCCAATTTTTCTTTCAATAATGTTTTTAAGTTTTGCAAGAATTTCGTGATACTAAACTTTTTATTAGTTATCATAGCAAGTGATTTTAAAAGTAGGATGACTCACTTTTAATAAGATACTGTAAAATTTACTTTAATTCGTAGTTTTTATTCTTACTTTTGGAACCTAATTGTATTATTATTATTATTTTATTATTATTATTATTATTTATGTTGTTTCTAGAAGTAGTAATTTTGATAATAGTCAATAGAAGAAAATATAACCACACACACATTGTTTGTCAACGTTGTAATTACACATTATTAAATAAAAAGCATCCCCGCACAAACCTTAAAATTAAAGTTAAAGTTAAATGAATTTATTCATTCATAAATTAGTTTCCACAAAGAACCCATTTGTTCACTTTTAAGACGTTACTGTTGTGATTAGTAATTAATTGGTTATTCTTTATTAACTGGTCATAGTTCACAAGTAGTTCTCAATGAGGATATTTTTTTTTTAGTAATTATCAAATATCTAAAAAGGTACTACCTTTGTCCTAAGTTTGCTACTACTTACTGCTTAGTTAATCTCACTTCTCTATTAGTTAATAGTATTAAGCTAAGTGTTAATGTAGTACTACCTATTAATACCTGCATAGTTACTTGTTAACAACGGACCATTACTCTAAAGTGTTACCGAAGTTATTAACTGCAACATTTATAATGAGGCCCCTTGTGTCATTGTTCACAAACAAGATAGTCAAAATGCTTAGTCATGTTGTCAATATAACAGTGCACTCTGTTAGTATCACCTGCTGTAAACTATGGCAACAGTTTGGATGACAATTACTGTATTGAAACACAGAAGGCTGCACTTGTATGCCATATATCCATTTCAAAAATACTAATTTACACATTACTGTATGTGGGATGTTGATTGAAAGAGACTGGATAGGATTCCCAGTTACACTTTTACTAGTGGTCTGACCAAAAAAAAAGTACAATGTCATTGTGATATAGAAAAGGAAAAAGAAATATGGGCACAAAGGCGAAAACACAAAATTAGAAAGTCCATTGTCAGAATTTTTAACTCTTGTCCTCTGTCTATATATGCTTTCCAATTGAAGGATCATGAGATGCACCTTTGAGGTATTTCAGATAACTTGTTTATCATTGGTTGATCTACATTCTCTTCATTACCGAAAGTCAAGATTCCCTTGCACAATTCATAGCAAATTTACAAAAAAACTCATAGAAATGTGTAGAAAATGTGATCAACCATTTTGCATTTAATGACTTATACGATGACCTAATGCCTAGAGGTTTTGGGGTGTAAGACTGTTGCACAGAGATCTATATAGTACATTTTGAGCAACACGACATTAGCAACGGATAATGTAGGAAACCGCAGACAAATGTACATAATCAACTTCATGAATGCACCAAAGCAATCGCAACTTGTTCAAAAGAACGAGAAACTGCTTTTATGATGTGCACAGGTGATTAGATAATGTGGAGGTTAAACAAGTAGTTTTGAGAATTTCATTTCTGAGAAATGCATCAAAGCGACTGAGAAAAACTGTAACTCTTGTTCTTTTGGTGCTGGGGAAATTAAAGTATCATGAAACCCGAAACACCTTTTTTTTTAAATGGTAACATATATGTACAGGTGCACATCAGTGAAAACTAGATAGCACTCATTAGTCTATTATTAAGGGAAAAAGTGGTTTTTTTTATTGTATCCATTTTTTGGAGCCATTTTTTTTTATCTGGTTCAAAAAGCCAGAGTTGAACCACGTCATGAAAAGTGACTTTATGCGTTAAACGCGACTGTAACAATGGCTGCATCCAAGTTGGCATACTTCCCTACTATATAGTAGGAAAAACAGTAGGCGAGCGAATGAGTATGTTTGAATCCTCAGTATTCATAAAAGAGTAGGCGAAAATTGGCACTAATTCTCACGAGATTCGATGTATGTATACTTTAATTTGCGTTCTAATATGCCTACTTACCCACTATATAGTAGGAAAAAAAGAATATGTGAAGAAAGAAGTATGTTTGAAACCTCAGTATTCATAAAACAGTAGGCGAGAATTACCTGGGGACGTACTAATTCTCGCGAGATTCGGATGTGTTAATCGATGGATACTTTTCTATCCCAGAAACCCACGGTAGAGAATACATCATCATCGAACGTGATGGAGAACAGCGTTTTTATAAATGTGAGTATTATAAACCAAAAACACGGTTCCTTGTGTTAAAATCACATTTGTTGAGCTACTGCATAGAAACTTATTACTGATGAACATTTTATTACAATAATAATGTAATTCTTCTTACATTATGTACAGTTTTTACACTATGTGCAGTTATTACATTATGAGTTGCTACACACGTACATCTCCAAAGCGCATTTACATAAACCATACACATCTTAAAGACACTTAAATGTCTATTTAATATGCGACAGGAACCTGTTCTAAATGAATTGCATATGAGCACATCACAACATGAGCAGACATCTGAGTGAGTGATGTATGTGTGCTATTATGTAGAATTCACTGTTGTCAGTGAATGTAAGTAATGTTAATAAACAAATCTCCATGGAGTAACTAAACATGTTATCAATTTCATTTGTCCATTAGTATTGTTGATAAATTGAGGAACATTATGTGTTGGATAAAAAGTGAGTAAGCAACTACCTTAACATGTAATTGTAGTATTGAGCAGATAAATCACAGGAAACTTGAATCTTGTCTGGATGTTACAGGGACAGATGAGACACACGTGTTAATCTGGTGCAGAGTTACTGATGAAGGAATGCTGCCATCAAAGGCTTGACTGAGTACACTACAGAAATGAATAAAACATCTTTTAAATCTTAAGTTGTAGTTTATTTTAATTGTTGTAATTTCAAACAGAGCTATTGCAGCGCTTTTTGCAGTCTTGATTGCTGTACATTTGATGCAGAGCTTTTGTGGTGGAGCAGGTGATGGTGGCATTTGTGGGGGGAAAAACAACAACACGGGAAAATCTGAATCAAAAATATAAAGTAAGATCATTTTGTTATTTCTAATACAGAAATCAAATGACATTGTGCAATTAAAATGTCTGCTTTTGTATTGTGTTTGTGCATCTTTGTGGGATCTGAAATGTCTGCAGACTGGTGTGAGCAGTGAGGATGGAGAAGTCCACAGCAGCATCCTGGAAATGGTCCAGTGCCATGGATGAGATGCTCCATCACTCCACCTGCTCTTACTGCCTCATCAGGACCAGATGTTGCTGTGGTCTCTTCATCATCAGTGACCCCAGAGCCAGTGAGAACATATAGAGAAAACTAAAAGACATTGAGGATATGATTTTGGTCAAGTTTGTTCTGCTGGTTTCTGTTCATACAACATCAGTCAATGGAGCCCGAGTTTCAGAAGCTTCAAAAGCATCATAAAATAATGTCATGAAGCTTCTGAACCATTGACTGATATTGTATGAACAGAAACCAGCAGAACAAACTTAACTAAAATCACTTTTTGTCTTCATAAAAACAAAACAAAACAAGGATTGAACAGTGTGGAGGCCTGAAGTGTTGATGACTGAATTTACATGTTTGGATGACCTAAACCTTTAAAGCCCCAATATGTAAGCATTTATATTGCATGTTTACATTTATATTACCTTGAAGAAATAAACTTTAAGAAATAAGCAGCTTTATTGAGCGTTTGTGCCCAAGACACATAAAAGCATTTACAAAAATCACATTTACATTAATTCATTTGGTCTACACTTTTATCCGAAGTGACAGTGCTCTTATTACAGGGACCCCAAATCCCCAGCAGCAACCTGGAGAAAAGAGCCTTGCTCAAGGACACAACCAGTGGTGACGCCTGCGCGATTGTACCTCACTTTCTCTTATCAGCGCACACACCCAAAATAATGAACCATACATAATTGCATGTCTTGTACACCATGAAATTGAAACGTTTGCTGACAACATGAACGGAAAATGTTTTTTTCTCTTTGTAAATGTTTTCGATAGTCCGTTCTCAGGAGTGCAGCACCAGATGTTGGAGGCGAACCAGGCACAATCATATTGTCCTGCACATGTTTCGCCTGCTCTTGTGTCAAGAGTGAGTGTTCAGAGAGGATGAGAGACCACGCATACGCCCCTGAACAACAGAAATGATAGCCTTGATGTCCCTTGTCCCATCCTGATCAGATTCATCTGACTGCAGCAGTGAGGAACTGTGATGACGCAGAGACCAGGTTACGGTGACACAGTGGTGTAGCTGCTTCATCAGAAAATAAAGCTTCAGAATGACACAGCTGTGTTGAGATGGAATTAGGAGTAGGTTTCACCATCTGTAATATGTTTGTTGAGAACAATAGTGTTGAATAAAGGGGCTTTTGTTTCACTTGTCGTTGACTTGTATTTATTTTATTTTCATGGTTACTTTTATCATTAATTTATTACTTATTCATGTTCCTGTTGTTGTCAGTAAATAAAAATTAATTGTTTATTAACTTATCTTAATTCATTACTTGACTGAATTGAGATGTATCCCCTGGCTTCATTAGTATGTTAGTCATGCATAGCTAGGGCCATTTGAAAACAATTAGTTTGTTTTACTAAAAATGTATAATTAATTATTGGTCAGCATTTATATTATTATTGTTCATAAATGTTGGGGTGGGCTTGCAATGCATTCTGAGGTAATCTTAATTTCTAAGTAGTAATAATTAAATTTTTCGAGTGTAAAATTAACATTCTTCTCCAAAGGCACCCTACTGGTAGGGTTGTTGTTAAAGTGTTACTGATGCTATGAGGTGGTTTGTGCAACCTTCGCTCTTATTTTCCTTTTATTATTATTACCGGCAGAACTTATAATTGCATACAACTCCGAGAAAGTGGTAATTATCTTAACAATGACCGAATTCAAATGACAAAAAAAAAAAAACTGATAATGGGTTTGCGCACATCATAATATGAGATTATATACACAGGAAAAAAAGGATTAAATATCTTTGAATAATCATAATATATTTATACTCATAATGCATGAAAAATTGCATGTTGTTGTTGTTATTTATACGCCTCAGCAGTGCTTAATTTGTAAATTGCGAGGTCCCGGAAGAAAGCGGGGTAACGGATCCGGCATGTGATTACAGGAGGGAGAGGTAACGGAGCATTCGCGCAATCACATTGGTGGACCAGTTTAAGTGATTAACAGCGTGCATCAGTTGCTTTTAGGGCCCTTATGGTCATGAATAAGGTCATGAACCTGGAAAAGCCATGACATTTTTAAACAGCAATTTCCAGGCATGAAAAAGTTGTGGAATTTTATTTTACAAATCTCTGTATAATAATTATATTTAATCAGGTCCTAAATTTCGGTGGGGGATTGTGTATAGTTATATCGCATAGTTTTACTAATTCCCGCAGCTTTCAAGTTTATAATGAGGGGAATTCCTGCATTTATTCAATATAGCATGTAGGTTAGAATAATAAAAATAAATCCACACATACTGTGGTGTTACCACACAGACTATAAGATTAAATCAGAGCAGGCTTCACATCAGCGCATCTTGTCTGCACTACAGAGACCACGCTGCGATACTTTCACTTGCATTTCTGGACAGCTGACAGAAATGTCACTTGACTAATCGGGTCATTGTTGCATTGTCACAAAAATTTATAATTTGCACATATTTTTAAGTATTTTAAGCCATTTGGTACTCGCGCTCCAAAGGCTGTATTCTGTGCGCGCACTGTCACATCCAAATTGCGCGCTTATGCGTCACATATAAAGCCGCCTAGCGAGTATTATATAAGAGTTATTTTTCGTAGTTTGTTGAGTTTAAGCGACCAAATACACACACGTGTCTAAATGGCCGTCCTGGCGAGTGTCCTCTTTAATACATAGGTTCCTAAATGTAAACAGTTGTGAAAGATAACGTGTTTAAAAAAATGTGTAACAGTATGGATCCGTGCATTCGGTCTTGTGAGAGCAGCCTCATGTGAGCAGCCGTTCACATGTCGCGTCTTTTGCGCGCTGAAGTTTGTTATTTCAAATTTAGATGTGCGGTAAGCGTGCTCATAAGATTTTTCATGAAATATATGCACGCTATAGGTCAGCACGAACGTCTTTCATTGGCGCGTGAGGAGGGGGATCCGCCAAAATTAGGTGCCATGTGTTGTGCCCAATTCGGACCCCCGCCAGATTATTACTCCCCTAGTATTGGATACAGATAGATGAATTAAACCTGTCGCTCATATCTATTAAGTTGTTGCGCTTGTTATATCAGATCACATGATAACCTGAGCATGGCAGATGAAGTCCGGATCGCATTCATACTTTATGAGATTTGGCTGTAGAGTACTCTTTTAGCGCTCGTCAAGTAAGTACTTCTTGAAATTAAGTACCTACTCATTAAATATTGGCTGCGTCCGAAATTGCATACTCAATATTAACACCACATGAAGCGCGCATGAGAGAGCGGATTCGGCACTGAACGCCGCGATGAATTTAACAAAACTCACTGTGCGGATCATAGTTCATATCCGGACAGGAGCAAGCATGCTTTATGTTTATATGAAGATATTTCATATTCTCTCGTGCTCCAGTCATGAACCAGCACCGCGTATGTGCACATATCACATCTTCTTCAAATAAAAGATGCGCAAATAAGGTGGTAAATCTGATCATGAACACAATGACATGACGGATTATTGTGATACACAGCAAACAATGATATGGACCGAAAATTCAAAGAAAGGTAAAAACTGACATGTGTCATTTGTTTTGAGATTTAGTGCGCTAAACTAGAATATTATGTAGAACTTTTAAATTTATGTTAGTTTTCAAATAGACGCATAATGAGCAGGCGTCGTATGGACTGGCTGAGGAACATCACCATGTACAAGACACCTCCCCCACAGCTTGCGGAGAATCAACAATTGGCTGATGATCTGAATGTGTTTTACTGTTGATTTGAAAAGGCCAGACTGACACCCAGCACCCACTCTGATCTTCACTTCACACATTCACCTACCACCCCTGCAAACCCCTTCCCTCCCTCCCCCACCATTCAACCTTTGTTTAAGGTCTGTGTAGAGGATGTGAACCTGGTCTTCAGGAAGCAGAAATCTAGAACAGCTTCAGGACCAGATGGTGTTTCACCTGCATGTTTAAAAGTCTGCGCTGACCAACTGACCAATCTTCACACAGATCTTCAACAGATAATTGGAGCTGTGTGAAGTTCCCTGCTGCTTCAAACGCTCCACCAGCATTCCGGTCCCCAAAAAGCCCAAAATCACTGGACTTAACGACTACAGACCTGTCGCTCTCACATCTGTGGTCATGAAGTCACTTGAGAGACTGGTCCTGGCCTACCCGAAGGACATCACTAGACCCTTGCTGATCCTCTTCAGTGGTTTGCCTACAGAGCAACCTTCTGTGGATGAGCAGTCAACGGGGACTGCTATATCCTGCTACACCTCGACAGACTGGGAATTCCGTCAAGGATCCTATTTGGGACTTCAGTGTTCTGGCTTAATACCGCATGTCCTGACCTTCTCTCAGACAAAAGCATCACCCAGCCTCTCCCGGTCCACCTCCATCGTCAGTGGTCACCAGCTTCCTGAAAGACAGCAGCAACTATTGGGGCTGAGTCCAACCACATCCGGACTACACCATCAGCACTGCGCCCCCCAGGATGGTTCCTCCCCGCTGCTCTTGCTCTCTCTACACGACAATGGGAACAAAGCCACCCCCAGGAGATGGATCAACAAGCCAAAAAACCTCACTGCTCGTCGGGTCTCTCTACACCAACGATTGCACGTCTAAAGACCCCTCTGTCAAGCGCCTGAAGTTCGCAGACGACACTACAGACATCGGCCTCATCAAGGATGGAGATGAGTCTGCTTACAGACAGGAGGTTAAGAGCTGGCTGTCTGGTGCAGTCTTAACAACCTGGAGCATTAAACACGTTGGGGGTGCTTGGCAGAGAACTGTGGAGATGATCGTGGACTTCAGGAGAAACCCCTCTGCACTCCCCCACTCACCATCATGGACAGCACTGTGACTGCATTGGAGTCATTCAGATTCCTGGGCACCACAATCTCTCATGACCTGAAGTGGGACACTCACATAGACTCCATTGCAAAAAAGGCCCAGCAGAGTGGGTTGTCCTTCCTTCGCCAGCTGAGGAAGTTCAACCTGCCACAGGAGCTGCAGAAACTCTTCTACTCGACCATCGAGTCCGTCCTGTGTTCATCCAGAACTGTCTGGTTTGGTTCAGCTACCAAAACAGACATCAGAAGACTACAACAGACAGTCGGGACCGCTAAGAGGATTATTGGTGCCCCTCTACCCAACCTCCAAAAACTTTACATCTCCAGAGTGAGGAAAATCATGCACTTTTGGACCCCACACACCCAGCCCACTCTCTCCTCCAACTGTTGCCTTCTGGTCTTCGCTACAGAGCACTGACAACCAGAACAGCAAGGCACAAGAACAGTTTTTTCCCCACAAGCTATATTCAGTCTGAACAATTAATCTTTAATAATTATACATCGCCCATCACAACTAACATAGTTATATTTACATTAAACTGCACACTTTGTAAATAACACATCTATCTGCACACTAATAAACATATCTGTACATTTATCTTTTTCCTATACTTCTTATTTCTGTATATATAATTATTAAATTTTCTTTTTTTATATTTATGTTTAATTACATCCTCTACGTGTTATCGCTTGTAGGTGCTGCACTATGTTGAGCTTTCTTCTGCCCTGGAAGTGTCAGGGGTGGTGTAAAGGATCCACGTGCAAAGGCAGTCCGTTAGAATCAGTCTCTTTATTGAAGACACAAAAAAAGGCAGTCTGTCGTACGATGACACAGAACTGGATGAAACAACGAAACACAAATCGACCGGGGATGGTCTGGTTCTGAGGACTCCCGTCTTGGAGAGAGAGAGCTCGTTTGGGCTGGGCTCACTGGAAGCAGCCACCGGACAGAGAGAACACTAAGACGAGCACAGCACATTAAGCAAGACAAGACATGGTCAGAACTTCAAACAATACCGTGTGCATGTCACACAATAATCCGACAGAGAGCAGTGAGCCCAACCACTAGAAATAGAGTGACTGATAGATCAGAGTGGAAACAGGTGTCCCCGCAAAGCAGCATGCATGCTGATTGTGATGACAAACAGGTGGAGATGAGAGCTAGAATAGCATGGGTGTGCCTGAGTGTGTGTGTGTGTGCATGATAGAGTATGTATGTGTGTGTGAGAGAGATAAAGAGAAGCAAACCCAGCTCATGACAGGAAGCTCATGTCGTCGTCAAATTCCTTGTGTGTGTAAACATAAACATACAACATAAAGCTCTTCTGATTCTGATTCTGATATAGTGCTTATTTATTCAAATAATGCTTTATCAAAACATATTGGTTTTGTTCATGATAGTTTTTAGCTAATGATAATAATTTCTTGAGAGTTCGTATTATTATTATTATTATTATTAGTATTTTATGTGACATGTTTTAAAACATGATCAAATGTTTTTTTTTTCTTTCTTTCTTTCTTTCTTTCTCTGCTCAATGTCTTTAATATTCATTTGTCTGTATAAGAGTGTGTTTTAGGTCTTCACAGACAGGCACAAAATCACTTTCCAGAACATTTTTGTTCACCGTTCCTGGCTGGTGGAATGATATTCCCACCCCTATCCGGAATGCTGAATCCTTGACAATTTTCAAGGGACAGTTGAAAACTCGTCTCTTTCGACGCTACTTGACTTTATCCTAAATTAAAGAAAAAAAACTTTGTCTTTCTCTTAATTTATTCCTTCCCTTTCTAGCTTGTAATTATTTGAACAATGCCTAGAACTTGGTATTACAAGCACATCCGTTGTCTGTTTGCCTCTTTAAGAAGAATCGCTTTATGCATT
Organism: Sinocyclocheilus anophthalmus; assembly: GCA_018155175.1. Lineage (NCBI taxonomy): Eukaryota > Metazoa > Chordata > Actinopteri > Cypriniformes > Cyprinidae > Sinocyclocheilus > Sinocyclocheilus anophthalmus. Next base: position 17,078 of record JADLZN010004348.1, read on the forward strand.
ACAAACTGTCAAACACAATCTTCTACAACATACACTCGTTTTCATCCTTCTCTCCACTCTCTGAGGTAGAAGTCTCTAAACTCATCCTTTCTAATCAAACTACTTCTTGTCCGTTTTATCCTATTCCATCTCATCTCCTTCAGCCATTTCTCCTGCCGTTGTACCTGCACTCACTAACATCGTTAACACATCCCTTCACACTGATGTTTTTCCTTCAACATTTAAACAGGCTCGTATAACCCCACTACTTAAGAAACCCACCCTTAGCCCATCTATTTTAGAGAACTACAGACCTTTTTCCCTTCTTCCTTTCATTGCAAAATCACTTGAACGAGCTGTGTTCAATCAAGTCTCTGCCTTTCTCACACAGAACAACCTCCTGGACCGCAACCAATCTGGCTTCAGAAGTGGACATTCGACCGAGACTGCCTTGCTTTCAGTTGTTGAAGCCCTAAGACTGGCAAGAGCGGCCTCCAAATCTTCTATACTTATTTTGCTGGATCTGTCTGCTGCTTTTGACACAGTTAACCACCAGATCCTCTTGTCAACCTTATTGGCAAATGGCATCTCAGGAACCGCACTACAGTGGTTTGAGTCTTACCTTTCAGATAGGTCCTTCAAGGTATCTTGGAGAGGTGAGGTGTCCAAGTCGCAACATCTAGCTACTGGGGTGCCTCAGGGCTCAGTACTTGGACCACTTCTCTTCTCTGTCTACATGGCATCACTAGGTTCTGTCATTCAGAAACATGGCTTTTCATATCATTGCTATGCTGATGACACTCAACTCTACCTTTCATTCCATCCTGATGATCCGACGATAGCTGCTCGCATCTCAGCATGTCTAACAGACATTTCTTGTTGGATGACGGACCATCACCTTCAACTCAACCTGGCTAAGACAGAACTGCTTGTTGTTTCAACAAACCCATCACTTTATCAAATTTCACCATCCAGTTAGGCTCATCAACCATAACTCCTACAAAAACAGTTAGAAACCTTGGAGTTGTGATTGATGATAAGCTGAATTTCTCAGACCACATTGCTAAAACTGCCCGGTCCTGCAGATTTGCTTTATACAACATTAGGAAGATCCGGCCCTTTCTTTCAGTACATGCAACACAACTCCTTGTTCAAGCTCTTGTTCTGTCCAGGCTGGACTATTGCAATGCTCTCTTGGCAGGTCTTTCAGTCACTTCTATCAAACCTCTACAATTAATCCAAAATGCCGCTGCAAGATTAATCTTTAATGAGCCAAAAAGAACGCACGTCACACCTCTGTTCCTTAATTTGCACTGGCTACCAGTTGCTGCTTGCATTAAATTCAAGGCATTGATGTTTTCCTACAAAACCCCCACTGGCTCTGCACCCATTTACCTAAATTCATTACTTCAGAGTTATGTGCCCTCTAGAAGTTTGCGTTCTGCTAGTGAATGGCGTATTATTGTGCCATCTAAAGGAGGCACAAAATCCCTTTCACAGACTTTTTCATTAACTGTTCCCTCCTGGTGGAATGGCCTGCCCAAATCAATCCGAGCAGTCCTTACCCATCTTCAAGAAATGACGACTAAAAACACCTCTGTTCCACCTTTATTTGAACCCTCAAATTCTAACACTTTATATTCTATTTTAAATCTACTTTATCTATATTTATCTTTTTTTATTTTTATTCTTTATTTAAAAAAACAAAAAAAAACAAACACTAGCTTTCTATTTTTTCTATTCTCTCTACTTGTTTTTCCTCACTGTGTGTGTGTATTATGTGGTGTGTTTTATATATCTATATATATATATATATATATATAATATATATATATACCTTGCTATGTGTACTGCGTTAGGCTAACCGAGACTTGTCATTTGCACTTATATATTGTTGCTCTATTGTTAGTTTTGACTGCTTTTATTGTCCTCATTTGTAAGTCGCTTTGGACAAAAGCATCTGCTAAATGACTAAATGGAAATTTATTCCAATTGTAAGTCACTTTGATAAAAGTCATCTGCAATGACTAAATGTAAATGGTCTGTGTTTTATCGGTATCCCCTCTTCACTCACACTTTTCCACAGCTCATTCCACACACCCATTTGTTGAGTCTTTTTCTAATCTGAGGTGTGAACAACCAGTGCTAAACCAAGGGGGTTTCATGACACTTTAAGGAAATACACTTACAATTTATTATTGCTACATAAATGTTATCAAGCTAATTGAATCCTGCCAACCCTTTCTATGTGAAAATGTCAAGACATTTGTCTGTGATGTGTTTTTTTTTATTATTTGCAATCCAGAAGTGAGATCTCTCTTGCACTTTAGGTCTGATGAACATCAGACGGACAAGATCCTCAGTACTATGTATACAACTGATAAAGTGATTATTCCTAAAATCTGAATAAAGATTTATGATTTGTATACACATACTGTTAATTCACCTTGTACAATTATTCACTGTTTATGAAATTATGTTGTTATATTGTTTTTATTCGTAACTGCAAATGTTTTAATGATTTCATTAACAGCATGCATTTTGAAGCAGTTAATGATTTAAATGTTGGTTAAATTAATTAATATATACATAACATTTTACTCCTATGAAAACTATAATAGTAGAATTTGCATGTCTGAAATAGATGTTGCTCAATCAGGACAAAAATAAATACACACATCGTAACATTCAGAGTAATAACACTGCGCATATTTTACAGACTTATACATGAAGCTATAATTTAGCAAAGATTTATTCTTATAGGCTTTCTGAATTTCATGCGACAGAGTCAATAATAGAGGCTTGATTGTAATCTTTATTGTATATTCAAATCAATTTCTGATACTAATATCAGATATCTTCATGTTTAATATTTCCTGCATAAAGAAATATATTTTGTGTTGGATCAGTTATGTGTCATCAGTGTGCAGCAGACACACCCACCTAAATGATTTCAATATATCGCTTATCCTGCCCAAAAAGACCATAAACATTGCAGATAACACCTGTAGAGAAAATTAATTTACACAAACATATCTTAAAAACTAATCCTGTGTAACTGATACGCTTCAAATCAGGTGATTTTTCGCTCCATGTCAGTGCGATGATCTCTGCTGGTCGGGATAGTAAGCTTGGCCGTTCCAAAGTTTTTCAAGGGTCAAGTTTAAAAACTAACTAAAAATATATCAAATAGAATTAGAATATTCGAGTGCTAAGAGTTAGCGGTCAAAAAAAGATGGAAGAGATGTGATTTTAGTCGTTTCTTTTAGATGGTTAAGGACTCAGCTGCTCGGATTGAGTTGGGCAGGTCATTCCACCCGGAGGGAACATTTAATGTAAAAGTCTGTGACTGAGATTTTGTGTGTCACGCCCATGGACGGTTTTGTGTCTGTTTTCCTCCCTCTACGTGCTCCATGCCCATGTTTTCCTCCATGTTTGATGATGCCCTTATTTGGTATTTCCTGTTCCTGTTCCCATTATGTCCATTTGATTCCAGCTGTGTCCGTTTATTATCCCTCCCTAAGTTCAGTATTTAAAGTGTGTTCTGCCCCTTGTTTCTTGTCCAGTTTTGACGGTTTATGTAGTGCTACATGTGTGCTCCTTTTTGCCCTGTACGCCTCGTTTTTGGATTATTAAAGACTGTTGTTGGTGTTCTACGCATGTCTCCTAGTTCCTTGCTCCTCGCAGAAGTGCAAACGTGATAGAACACCGGACCCATACAAGATGACAGAGGCTGAGGACCGGCTGTGGTGTTTGCGGCAGGCTGGTCGGAAGTTGGAGAGATATATGGAGGAATCCCTTGAGCTTTCCAATCGGGTGAGCTGGCACGATGCCGCTCTTGGTGCGTTTCGTGCTGGGGCTGGACGATGATACGATCCGCTGCGATCTCCCTATGTGTGATTTTCCCCTGATCGAGCTGATTGGTCTTGTCCTTTATTTAAACTGTTCCGATTTCGAAGTGGAAGAAGTAACGGAAAATTTTAATTCTCCTCGTCCAGCCCCTCTGGAACACGTCGTGTCTCCCCAGCTCACCCCACGCCAGGAACCCCCACATACCTCACCAACAGCTCCGACCACCTGACCAACCCAAGGTACCCCCGAGTTCTCCGAAGCTCCTCCCTGGTTCTCAGCCCAGAGCCCGCCGGCCGCTCAGCTGTCAAACCCGCTGGCCAATTCCCTCCCAAGCCCTCAGCTGACACCAGCTGTCTCTTTGATCTCTGCTCAAAGAAGGAGAATGCTGAGGAAGAGTCTGTGGGCTCCAGCCCATGAGTCCGCTCCAGTGTCTGCTCCAGCCCATGAGTCCGCTCCAGTGTCGGCTCCAGCCCCTGAGTCCGCTCCAGTGTCGGCTCCAACCCCAGAGCTCGCTCCAGTGTCTGCTCCAGCCCCTGAGTCGGCTCCAGTGTCAGCTCCAGCCCCTGAGCCCGCTCCAGTGTCTGCTCCAGTCCGCATGCGTCGGCGCCAGTGTCAGCTCCAGCCCATGAGTCGGCTCCAGTGTCAGCTCCAGCCCCGGAGTCAAACCCAGAAAGAAAACCTGTTCCTAAATTAAGCCCAGAGAGGGCTCCTGTTCCAAAGTTAGGCCCAGAGAGGGCTCCTGTTCCTAAGTTAAGTTAAGTTTTTGTGTCTGTTTTTCTCCCCCATGTGCTCCATTTCCATGTTTTCCTCCATGTTTGATTATGCCCTTAATTGGTCTTTCCGGTTCCAGTGTTCTGATTATGTTCATTGATCTCAGGTGTGTCTCATTAATTCCCTCGTTTAGTTCAGTGTTTAAAGTGTGTTCTGCCCCTTGTTTCTTGTCCAGTGTTGAAGGTCAACGTAGTGCTGCATGTGTGTTCCTGTCTGCCCTGTACTCCTCGTTTTTGGATTATTAAAAACTATTGTTGATGTTCTACGCATGTCTCCTCGTTCCTTGCAGTAGTATATCCGTGGCATTGTGTCTCTTTGTGGTGGCACAATAATGCGCCATTCACTTGCAGAACGCAAGCTTCTAGAGTGTGTAGCGTCTGGACCACTCAAACACACAATATATATTTTGTTAGCTAGATTTAACAAATACTCTGTAACACCCCAGGAAGCTGAACAGGCCCCTGGTTCCATAGCAATGCTGACACCCGATACATTTACGACCTCCTGGAATTTAGGTGAAGAAATCGCTTCCTTGCCCATAAGGAAAATCCCACAAGGGAAGGACTTTTCTTTGCTAATTAACTAATAGGAAAACCTTTCTTTGAATGAACACACATGATCCTTCAGGTCATTGGGTATATTATTGTCATCGTGTATTTTGTCTTTGAAATTGTATACTGTGTGTTGTATACAGGCTTATAATCGAAACACACTCCTGTCATCCTTTCACTATATGTAATCCTACCTTGCTTAGTATCTATGAATTTGCCTTCTTATGATCGAAACAAGCGTGTATATTATATATTGGTACATAGGCAATATATATTAGGGTCCTGAGAATCTTTAGTAATTTCGATTCAAGTCCATTTGCAAATTACCATGCTTAGAGAATAAAGGGGTCGTAAACCCTCCAGCAATTTCCACCTCCCGCTCGGAAATTCCATTTCGCTCATTGGACAAGCCCATCTTGAAAGGCGGGGATCTTCTCCGACCTTAAAGGCCCTGCTCCAGGGACCCTCACTGTCTTGTGGTTTGTTGGGATTCTGAGAGGTGGTGAGAAAACGCTCCCAGAACATCATAAGCTTGTGGCAGGCTTTGGCCTTGTCCTTTCCATTTCATCAAGTTACTCTGACGCAAACTTGTTCTTTCTCATCAACTAACTTCAGCAAATGATAGACTGGAAACCTTAAGATTGCATCAGGAATCCCTTTCAGACATACGAGACTCGCAAGTATAAAACTTAGTCTTATTAATTAATACATTAAATATCAGTTACACCTTTTTAAAAAGGTGTGTTTGAACTAAGAATCTGACATATCCCTCAGGTGTAGATATGCTGAATATGCAAATGGTTCCATAAATTTCATTCCTTATGCCTCTTTCTGTACTGAGTTAAGCTTTAACCCTTTCCTATACCAACTGTATGTGTGTGTGTGTATGTGTATGCTAGACCAGTTTATGTGTTTATGTAGGATGTTAGACCAGTTTATGTTTTATGTAGTATGTTAGACTAGTTGAAGTGTTTATGTAGTTAATAGAACCTTACTTGTATCACACTTGACGTGGTTCATTGTTTGCTTATAACTGGAGTCACTTAATCATTCAGATTTACGCTACAAGCTTTGTAGAATATTACAGTAAGAAAGTTATTTCCCTTAAACAGGAAATTAAAGTTCTTAGAATTGAAAAGACAGTTGACAGAGAGGTCAGCTAAATATCTACAGCGAATCTAAAAATATGAATAGTTAATTATAACTAGTTATGGTTAATTATTCATATTTCCCATGAGCACAAGTGCATGTTAGTCTGAAGTAGTGAATTTAGGTACAGGGGTGCAGAGCCAGTGGTGGTTTGTAGGCAAACATTAATGCCTTGAATTTTATGCAAGCAGCTATTTGTAGCCATTGCAAGTTGATGAACAGAGGTGTGACATGAGTTATTTTTGGCTCATTAAAGATTAATCTTGCAGCCACATTCTGGATTAACCTGACAAATTCTACAGCTGCTGCTACCTGAGCAGCCGCCTATCGGCTAAAACCACACTCTGTAAGTTTCGTGTTTGGATCGGTACACACAGCTCCGCCCATCCCCTGCCAGCGGAAGAGAGCGACCTGTGGAGTTAGCCAACAGCTAACTATAAGACGAAATGATCTAACATGCAAGTCTCAAAACCAATGCCATGGCAGAGTCAGCAAAGAAACCAAAGAGGGTTTTGTCTGAGGAAGCGAAAGAAAGAGAGAGAGAGTGATTGGACACAAATCAATGTCGGATGGGCTTACACTTGATGGCGGGAGCTGAAAGAGGCAATGGGTTGCAAAACGGATGGAGACCTAGCCTTCCTGCTACTGGATTTGTAAGTCTATAAGTACTTTTTTTTCTGTCCTGTACTTTTGAGCTTATTTGGAGCAGTTCAGTCGTTGAGTAGGATAATGTTATCAGCATCTATATTTACCATGCTAGGCACTATTCTCAACTGTTACACAAAACAAATTGCCTGGTCGCGAGTGTGTTTTATATTTTCTTCCGAAAATATAACTACAGAAAGGTATTATTTTCGGAGGTTACTAAACACATTCATGTCCATGCGTTGTGTTTTGGGTGAATGTAAATGTGCTATGTAGCTAGCACACTATGTGCTAACTGCAAACTGCAAGCTGCTACCTCAGAGTAGAGTTTGAGGTAGTATAGCCCAGTAGTATACCCCACAGAGTTGGCACACATGGGGTAAACATTGAAGAGGAACTGCTGATTTCAAAAAGAGTGCTTTAGTACATGTACAGTTTATGAAGTGACATGATGTAACAGCGATTTCTGCCCAAATTACCTGGATAAGTTGGTAACCTCGCTTCGTACACCTCCGGTTGACTACGTTGTTTCATACGATTGTTATGTAATTCTGTCTGTCGTAGTTTTCCCTTGTGTCTCACTGCAGTGATGTTACTACAAACACAATGGTTTTTTTCAGTTATCTAGCACGCCATGTAACTTCCACACTCAGCAAGAGACGCACACGTCTTCTTCAGCCTTCAGTGTCAAGTCTCACAGAGGAATCAGACCATGATAGGTGTGTGTACCTTGACTAGTGTTTTTCAATCAACTGTAGATGACTATTACCTTTGATTGTGACCAATGTTCTGTCTGTAGTGGACAGCACATTCCAAGGACCAGTTTAGATATCAGATAAAGATGCCAGGACAACAGCCAGACACCTCTTAGAGGGCAAGAATTAGACATTTGGTAAAAAGCCCGGGAAGGACAGGACAACTAATACAATCCTTCTGAGTCTCCCATCCAGAGACACAATAGCAGATACACAGTTCTGAGTCTCTGGCCTGCAAGGGTGAGACACTAGCAGATACACTCGTTCTGAGTTTCCCATCCTGAGAGACAAAAACATCAATGTTCTGAGCCTCTGGCAAATGCGGAAAAAAGCAATAACAGATACCAAGTCCTGAGTCTCCAGCTTGTGAGGCAGCAACAGATACGACCACGTTCTAAGCCTCCAGCCTGTGAGGAGAGAGATATTCTACATTTAGAGTCTTTGTCCAGCGAGACAACAACAGATGCAGCACGTCCTGAGTCTCCAATATAAAAAGAGACACAGCGGATCGACCAAGCTCTGTGTCTCTAGCCCAGAGAGACTGAAGACACACAGACATTTGCAACAAGGTTAAGCTCCGGTGAGCAAACCTTCACTTCAGGGTACTTTTGCTTGCGTGTTCCAGGAAAGGACCTTCTGCCCATATTCCAGGGCCACATCTGCGTGTTTCAGATTTTAGGACCCTTTGGTGCTCCAGGAGATCAGCATCCTACAGTGCTTTATGTTCAAGACTGTTGAATCGGATTCCTGCTCCTTTCCCCACTGCATTGTTACCAGCACAACCAGTGGATGAAGTCACCGCCACCAGACTGCTCATTTAACCACAGAGAATGTAACTATCACTTATCCAAACCTCTTCCAGAGACCTTGGCATTGTTGTGTATTATCAGTATATGGTTTTTCTAATTGACATTAGATGTTATATAGCTGATTGCAGTTGATAACAAATAATCTTTCACATATTTGTTTGATGCATAATAAGGTCCTTGAGTAGCAACAGTTTATCTTTCCAGATAACGTAGCTCTGACAAAGCAACACCCAACATAATCACTTGCATTTTATGCATCTTATGCGCTTTATTCCTTTTTCATTCATGGTATTCATTTAGTAGTTGCTGATTACTCTTGTCTATCTTTTGTTAATAAAATCCATTTCATTACACTTGTGTCTTTCTTGTGTTGATGATACAGAAAGAGGTTCTACAAGTTAGAGATCCCACCAATCTTTCTTATGTGATGTACTCATAACCACACCTTAAGTGGCACGTGATTCAAATGTCATAACGTCATTGGTGGAGTACCCATCACTACACTATTTCGCCTCCCTAGGTTGGCGAAAGCAAACTCACTACATGTCTGACTCGGAAGACTTTGCAGTTGGAGGGATCCATGAACTTGAGAAAGACCCAGGAGTTGCAGTGTTAGAAGCCAGGTGATTTTGTTTGACATGGTGACCTGGTGATTTCTTGAATTAATGCCCATTGTCTTTTTCTATTCTTATTTCTTTTCTGCTATGGTTGTAGTATGCACTCCCTCAGTGTTACAGAGGAAGAGATTCATGACTCTCCAGATGAAGAAGCAGTCATTGACCTGAGGAATAGCACGCAAGTCTTGATCAGTCATTGTTTTATTTATTTATATATTTGTTTTACCAACCTGTATGTTTCTTTTACCTCTGTGTTTATGTTCAGAATTGACATGGATGAGCGGTGGACTAACTGTAGATGCTGTGAAGATGACGACAGATCTGATGAGGACTATGTTTCTTTTCTTCAGCTACGGTATGTTGCAGATACTTGCTGCATTTCAAGCAGAAATATGTTGAAGGGCAGTTGCAGATACCAGTCCAGAAATTCACTTTTTTTTATGTTGCTTGTCTACACAGTGTTGGTGCTGCAGCCTCAAATGCCACTGACATCAACCGGCTTCACAAGATAAGTATGGATGAAGCTGTGCTTGATGTAGTGGTGCCAGATCCCCCAGAAGAGGACATGTCTGGCATTCCTGACCAACAAAATGTTGATTGTGAAGACGACCTGGTTGGTAAAAGTGCCTGCATCGCATCAACCTGAAGACCCTCGCCTTGTATCTCCAGTTGCCCATACAAGTGTGCAAGCATGTTGACAAAGCAACTGGAGGTTCATTTCCTGGTAGACCACCTTTTGAACTTTCACTGAACCCTTGTGGAACTGGAGTCCTTTTGGAATAGGTAATTTGGAATAGGTAAGACAACAGGACTTACTCCAATGTTGTAAATGTGTTATGGCGCTTGTACGGCTCGGTACGGTTCACTTTTGGGGGGTTTTCCACTGGGTACAATACCTGGTACCTTTTTTAGTACCACCTCGGTTGAGGTTCCAAGTGAACCGTACCTTTACCAAAATGTGACGTGTAAACTCTGCTGATTACTGATTGGCCATAGAGAATCGTCACTACCTGCGTCACTAAACTTGCGACACAAACACAACAGAACCGCTAGATTTAAATCAGCACAGCCAGCGAAGGATCGAATGCAACCGTTTTGAACGAGTGCACCTTTTTTAACAACCAAAAAGTGACTGTTTCGTTGTCTGTTGAGGAAGTACAGACGTTCCTCTCATTGATAGAAGAGGAGCGGATCCAGCGAGAGCTTGATGGGGCAATGCGGAATTAAAACGTTTTTTCAGGGGATCGCGGCAAATAGAGCGGCCACGCTTATGTTACTAGACTGCAGTTGAAACGCAAACCGAGCCGTGCCGTACCGTACTGTACTGAGCCGTGCCGAGCTGAGTCGTACCACGCAGTGAAAAAAGCGCCATTAGACTCAATAGACCGAAGAAGTGTGTGTCTGTGTGTGTTATGATGCATACTGTTCAGATACTGATGGCCATGCTGTTTTTTTTGTGCAAGCCACTGTGCACAGTATTGCACCTACACAAAAATTTTACTCTTTTGAAAAATTTAATTGGGGAATCTCGAGACATCGTTCATATTGTATCTGTGGACAAGCAAGAGACCAGCAGGAACTCAGTGATCATGGAGAAGGAGTGCTTCCTCAGGACGATGGATGTAACAGAGGTGGTCACTTATGCCCATCCACAGATCACGGAATTGCTCAGTAAGGAAAATGCTTTATTATTTTGATTTCTTTGTTTTATGTTGTTGTATGTGATGCTATAGGCTATAAATTTTTCCCCATAGATCCGTAACGTGGCAAATACAAGGTATGGGGTCTGAAACATTCCCTGGATATTTGGCAGGCAGCAAATCATTTGGGGAAGAAGCTGGGACGGGTATGTCTGACTTCGTATTATAAATTGGTTGTTAGTGTCTGGATTTCTAACTGTCTGGGCAAGGACGGAAAGTATAGTAGTTGTACATTGAATGTCACTAACACTTTTACATCTTGCTTTTAGGCTGGTACGGTAAGGGACCAGACTGAAATCCTGCCTTGGATTAACCTTTTAGGCGCCAGGGATTTTTGGAAAAATGCTGGATTTTGACATCAAGATTTCAAAAGCTTGTGGCTTGAAAGGGCTTAAAAATAGTTATCTACAGTAAATTAGAAAAATGTTGGGCATGACCAAAAGTTTATGTGGGGTGTAAATATACTCGTCTAATTTGCATATTATGACGTCATTAGGGACGGCCATCTTGAATTTCCTAATATTCAGGAAATAGTAGATACTGAATTGATGTTTGAACTTATTTGCATGTTTTTTTTGTTTGTTTGTTTTGTCTTTTTATCCTCATTCCAAATGATCAGCAAAGAGGAAGCAACAGAAACAGAAAAGTAGTAATCATTACTATATTACTACTGTGCATAGTAATGCATGTGCCTATTTTTTGATCATTTGACCAGCGATCTGCCCAATCAGGTATCTAAGTGACACAGTTTATAGTTATTGAGAGTATGGTACCTCTCATTGCATGGCATGGCACAGCGCACAGACCTACCCCACACTGACTGCACCGTGTACCGCGGCCACTCCCACCTCTTTGTGCACTATGGATCCACCAGACGCCTGACGTCCAAAGTGCTAGTGCTACTTCCAGCCCTATTTCTCCTACCGCCTGCTGCTCTACCTCTACAACAGCTCTCCTATGGAACACTACGACCACTCCACCTCCTGCCGACCCCATCCCCGTTGTCAAGGGTCGGAAATGTACCCTTTGTTTGTGCGTGCGTGAACCTCCGCCTTGCGCGGCGGCATCCATTGCCCTTGCAAAGATGTACCGGGAGAAGCGCGATTATTAGACGACGGATCATCATTTCCAAAAGGCAAATATTCCCCTTCAGAGTCAGAATCGACAAATAACATTTGCAACATCCTCACGGTACAAACTTTTTATTAGCCATTTGGTGATTTTCTCTCACAATTTACTCGCACGCTATGAGCTGAACTCTGGTGTCGCGCATCAATGACACGATAGCTCACATACTCTGCTATTTCCTCGAACACTTTGAATAGGAATGTGACGTAATTTGTCTAAGAATCCAAATACTACATGTCTGCCATCTAGTGGTAGGGAATACCAATGAGATATTACACCATATTAGGAACTACAGTCTATTTTATTAAGTATGACGTCTTGTCGCAATTTTGCGACTTTGCCGCTTAGAGGGTTAAGGACATTGTCAAACATTTCTGGTATTGCTGCATGCAAGCCTTGCCTGAGAAGCAGTTCAAGGTATGTTGGTGGTGACTGAAATGATAAATGACTAATGTTATAGAGTGTGCAGAGAGGGGAAGAGAGAAACCGTAATGTGTTCTATTTCTGCAGTTGAAGTGGCATGCTGTTCTGCACCATGTCCGCAACTGACATGCATGGTCAACTGGATGCTGTGATCATGAACCACTGGGTGACAGCAGTCAAGAAAAGCCCTGAATAAAACAAGGTAATTGTAATCTGGTGGATGAGATAGCTTTGCTTTGATAAATGGACTGTTCTCCTACTCCCAACATGATGTGATTACAGGTTCAGCAGCTCATCAGACACTTGCAGCCATTGTTTTGGATAAGTTCATCACCTTAAGGTATGCACTGTGCAGTTCTACATTTGCATTCATTATCAAACAGATAATCTTGGACTGCACGTCATATGCAAGTAGAAGTGTTTTGTTGTAAGCCAATTTCAATATTTCTCTAAGATCTGGTGCTTTGGAAAGCCCGTCTGCCTGGCACACCACAGTAGTTACTTGGATAGGATTATAATTTTCACTGAAATGAATTTTGCTTCTGTGTTTGTTACATAACATAGGACTACCTCAGACCTGGAGAATTTCCAGAACCACATTTTGATGTAGCCTATGCAAGAAAGCGTTTTGCCTACAGCCCAGCAGTGTATCGCACACAAACCCTGCTGGCAGCAGTTGATTAATTGACCACCTTCCTGCACACAACAGAGAGGGACACGAGATGTAAATTTTCAGTACAGTTATACACTTTCGTATTTAAATCACACTGTTGTTGCCAAACCGTAAAACTGAGAAAGAATGCTACAGGTACATTCCAGGTACAAAACACTACAACAAAAAATCTGGATTAACAATAAATAAAACTATGTAATGTTATTTGTAGAACATAGTGTAACATGGGCTACTTTACCTGGTCGGTGGACATGGTTTCCAAACAAGGTTTCTGCATTTGCCGGTTCCGTTAGCTTTAAGTCAACAAATCCACATGTATTGCGTTGCCCATGGGGAAGCTTACACAGCGACAGTATTTACGACACTGGTAACAGACAAGAGCGCTTATCAACCTCATGTGGGAACCGTGAGTAAATTTGACATAGTGTTGCTTTAAAAACAACCTTATGTCTGGGATGCAATAAATACTGACAGTTAAAGGTATGGGTGGGTGATTTCCGAAAGGCTAGCAATAGTGAGCTAGCTTTGAAAGCAAGATTCCACCTTCCCTGCTAATCACTCTCCAAAACACATGAACGCACACAGACAGACCAGAGGCTAACCAGCAACACGACGAGGACACTGAGGATGGAATGCAATTATTCCGATTTCAGAATAAGCACTGTCATTTGTAATACATATGTTGAGAATCTCGTCCATCTGATGTTTGCTACTGTAATGAATATGATCCTTAATTTTTTTTAATAGGCATTCCCAACACAAAGGCCCAATCCCATTTTTAACACTTACCCCTTCCCCTCCCCCTCCGTTTTGCGCATTCACGTGAAGGGGTAGGGGTTTATCGATTCTCTTTTGGTTGGAGGCGTAGGGGTAAGGGAATCGGCCACATAACCCTTCAAAGAAATTTTCTCCGGGACCACGGCTTCAAAACGAAGGGGTCTGCCTAAGTAATCTCAGCAAAACCGGCTACAAGTGTCAATGGCTGCCCGAGCGAACAAGAAGACCCATTAACGTAACATTATGGCATTAATAAGATTTTATTGAAAAGTAATCATTTGCTTTATTACATTCAGTCATGTGTTCATATTACGGTCATGTTATTCAAAGAAATATTAGCAAAAAAAAAGTTCGCTATAAGTTCTTGGCTAACATGAACCCATTACTTTACTGACTGCGACAAGTAGTGCCACCACATATTCTTCATGTCTGTATCAGGGCTGTAACCCACCATATGACATTGAGGGGGCTAGTCCGCTCATATTAGAGATCCTAACTTTCTTTCTCACTGTTTGCATGACAGGGGAGGGGGCGGCATATGGGAAAGCGGGTATAAAATTAATGCTAGGATAGCACATGTATGTCCCAGTGGCTTTAAACTTTATGACCTTATAGCAATCAGTTCCTGTTATAGATCCGTGGTGTAACTCTATAATGGATTACTACGTCTGTGGACTTAACACGACACAAATGCACACTTGGCACAAAAGACCTCAGATTTTCTCTAATATACCGCTTTACCTCAAACATCCACAGTCCTAAAGTACAAGAGAGATCTCGCTTATGGATTGCAATAACGACACGCATCCCAGATGAACATCTTGATATTATCGCATGTAGAAACAGTTGTCAGATAACGTTCTTTGTATAGTGATAATAAACTTGATAATATTCATGTACCAATAATAAATTGTAAGTGTACTTCCTTAATTTCCCCAGCACAAAGCAGAAACATTAAATCAGAAGCTTATAGATATACACAGTCCCCCCCCCCCCCCCTTTCATTTTGGCCCAGAGCTGGTTCAATACCAGGTTCAGGTATTCATTCGTACTTACAAGAGAACCACAGAAGAATCAGTTGCAAAGCTACATGACAATATATCTTGCATCTGCGTTTCTTAAATACATCTTAAATGGAAGAATAATTTAAAATTCAGTCTCTCTTAAAAGTGTTGAACAAAAACACTGTCCTGAACAAGAACAGTTTGTAAAAAGCATCTAGTTTCCTTAATGAAAGAGAAAGCAAACTACAAGTGACATGCATTTTAAGACAATTGAACATAACATGAAACCCATAAGAAAACACAATGTTATCATTCATAATTTTTTTTATTTTGACTTGTTCTTTGGGGAGGAACTCCATCTTTGAGTTGATCTAAATCTCACAGTTGAATCTGCTGGTTTTGAAGATGAAGATGAACTTTATTCACTGTGAAAACTTTAGATAATGTTTCTTTGTCATGACGCTTGTAATGGCTGGTTACAGTGTGATCGGCTTCTATTTTATTGATTGATGCATCATACTTGGGTCGGCAAGTAAGTTTGGCATCGGGCCAGAACATATATACTATATATACAGTCATATATAAGGATCATTTAAGAAATTAATTAATGAAAAATGCCTGTGATGCCTATAATTGCCTGTGACAGACTGTTACAGTGTCTTTTGTAACTGGTAGTGAGCTGTTACTCAGTGTTAAATCCTGTAGTAGGACAGTCATTAACAAAAAGCCACATTTGTGTCATGGTGTCTGGGTTTTACAATGGATAAACTAATAAAGCAGAATAGTGACACGTAATCTGGCATGTATCTTCATTCACCAACTTGCATCACAGACCGCCTTGCACACACACATATGTGGGAGATGTGGAATGGATAAAATAAGTAAAAAAATAAAAGAAGACTTGAATAAGCCTATTAATGGCATGTTTGAGTCATGCTCTTAACGAACTATGTTTTATTTCCTCTTTCCATATTGTGTAAAATGTGTGTCATTTTAAAGCCTAACTTATTGTAATAATTATTTGACTAGCCTACTTTTACATAGAATTATTCCCTGGCATCCTCCCGTAATAAACTGCATTTTTAAAAAAAAATTGTTTTGCGTGCTGGAGGTACGATATTACGTCGTGCGCAGAGTGATGTTAACATTTAAGCTATCTTGTGAGAGACAATGGCACTATTAATGAGTCTAAAGAGGAAAGTTGACAGCGAAAATAGGGCATACAAAGAAGAATGGAAAGACAACTATGCATTCATCCCACCTAGTTTTGTGAATGCAAAGCCGGTGTGTCTTATCTGCAACGAAGTTTTCGCTGTTTGCAAAGAATATAATAGACTCTTTTGAACTTTTCAAATTAAAAGCTCTCAATAAACCATTATAAATAAAACATTACTCCAACCCGTTGTCTTACTTTTTTATTTTGAAAGCAAAATAACTAAAGACGATTGTGTCATGACAGATCGATTTCAGAACCAGCCGCTATCAAATTAACTGAGGCAGCCTCAGATCTGAAAGTGCTGGACCTGAAGATGACATACTTAGGGCTACTTCTACTTCTTTTTGTTCTACTTTTGTTCTGATATGGTTTCTCTCCAGTGTGGATCATCTCGTGTCTTTTCAGATTTGCTGACTGACTGAATCTCTTGTCACAGTGTGAACACTTATAAGGTTTCTCTCCAGTGTGGATCATCTCATGCCGTTTTTCAGATTACTGCCTGCTGAATCGCGTTGTTCAATGGAAGCACCCAGTTATAAGGTTTCTCTCCAGTGTGGATCCTCTCATGTATTTTCAGGTCTCCTGACTGACTGAATCTCTTGTTGCAGTGTGAACACTTATAAGGTTTCTCTCCAGTGTGGATCCTCTCATGTGTTTTCAGTGTTCCTGACCGATTGAATCTCTTGTTACAGTGTGAACACTTATAAGGTTTCTCTCCAGTGTGGATCCTCTCATGTATTTTCAGGTCTCCTGACTTATTGAATCTCTTGTCACAGTGTGAACACTGTGTGAACACATAAGGCTTCTCTCCAGTTTGCATCCTTTTATGCAGTTTTAAACAGGGTGCTGAAGTAAAAGTCTTTTCACACTTAAAGCACATGCATTCTCTCACACCAGTATTTATTTTCTGATGCACTTTCAAAAAGTGTTTCTTCAGGCCTGAAGCCCATAAATAAATTTTACCACATTGATCACATGTGTGCTGCTTCTCTCTAGTGTGGATGTTCATGTGGACCTTAAGGGTTGCTGATTGTGTGAAACTCTTCCCACACTGATCACAAGTGAATGGTTTCTCTCCAGTATGAATTCTCATGTGACGCTTAAGACCCATTTTGCTTGTCAAACTCTTTCCACACTGAGTGCAGGTGAAAGATTTCTTGGCTCTTCTTTTCTTTAAATCTTTCTGTTTGGCTTGAGAGCAACTCAAATGTTTTTCTCCAGTTTTGACATGATTTGTCTCCTCAACTTCACTTGATTCTTCATTCTCCTCTTTTTCTTCAATCAGCTCTGAAATAAAAATAAAAATGGTTCAATTTCAGTAACTTGTAAAAAGCTGAGAAATGTGAACATAAAAGTGAACTCCTATGTAAATGTTAATAAAAGTAAATTTAGCATGCTTCCCATCTAATTTCATATAGAAAATTAACATATTCTACTCTTACTAAATGTACCATTATTCTTCTATAGTATTATATGGAACTGACCAACAACTTCAGTGATTATAATTGATGTGCGATTCAGTCACAAAGTGAAGAAAAGTTTGGTATTTTGTGACTTTTCTTAAACAGTTCAAAACTTTGACAATTTTAATCATTAATGATTTGATGTTTTAAAATAGTTATTTTATCATTTCAAAATATAAAGCAAGTAGAAATTAATGACTAATAAGCCAATAAGTGCTCCTCTGCTATCATCTACTGGTTATAGTGGTACTTTATTTTTTTTTTTACATAAGTGTTTCTTTACCACAAAACCATATTTGATATGTATTGTGTTTTGTCCCATTAAACATAGCATTTTAACTGGATAATTTTTAGAGCTTAAAAGTACTGAAAATAATTAGCACCGGCAGGAAAAAAGGTTCGCAAAATGCGCCCATTTAGTCTCAGTCTGGAGCCCTGCAGTGGAAAGCAGACAGTTGTGTTAAAAAATTATATTATTTTTACAATATTATAGACACAAACCCCATGTTTCTATCCACCTTATTTTTCAATGTGGAAGTAAGAAGTTTTCTGTGAATGTGCGAGACTTCCAGTTCATTAACCTTTAGGGAAATAACGAGAAGAATAACAAGGCATTGTAATGTTAAACAGTTTCACTACACACAGTGTTTCATACGTTACGATATACTTACACTAATATGTTAAGACACACCAGTTTGAAATATCAAGCCTCAAAACGATCAGTTTTGTACAGCTAAAAATAGCTGGAAGTGATGACACCGGAACACATGTATGTTTGATCAATTATCTAACATCACAGACTGCCAACTTTGAAAAAATTTTTTTTATTGACCATAGGTAAGGGGGGGCACGGGATTTAGGGGTGGGGTGGGGGGGTGTTCATATGTGACCCTGGACACAAAACCAGTCATAAGGGTCAATTAAAAAAAAATTGAGATGTATACATCACCTGAAAGCTGAACAAATAAGCTTTCCATTGATGTATGGTTTCTTAGGAAAATCTGGAATCTGAGGGTGCAAAAAAATCAAAATAGAGAAAATCACCTTTAAAGTTGTCCCAATGAAGTCCTTAGCAATTCATATTACTAAACAAAAATTAAGTTTTTATATATTTACGATAGGAAATTTACAAAATATCTTCATGTAACATTATCTTTACTTAATATCCTAATGATATTTGGCATAAAAGAAAAATGTATAATTTTGACCCGTACAATATATTGTTGGCTATTGCTACAAATACCCGTGCAACTTAGACTGGTTTTGTGGTCCAGGATCACATATATTCCTATATAGCTACATTAGTACCTGAAGCTACTTGATAGCTAATGTCAAAATTGTAATTGCACAATGTGCAAAAAGCAAGATTTAATTTCCAAAGGTTTGCATGTCTACTCAGTAACATACACATTTAACGCAGTTTTTTATTTTGGTTCAATGGCACTCATTTTTTTTCCTCGATTAAAAAAAATTAAAAACAAAATAAAAAAATATCTATATCTAAGTAGTACACTCTAGTACACTTTAATTAAAACTCCAGTACACATCTGTAAAAAGACATGGATTATCATTCTTTTTTTTTTGAGAGTAGTATTATTTGCTTTTGATTTTTTAATGGATTGGCAATTACTGAGCACTATAAACACATGTAATGTCCGTTTCATCCATACTGGAAGCCAATGGGTGCCCTCGTGCAGAAAATCCACATATTCATCACAGAAGTAATAGAACTTTTCTCTTTAACTTTTATTTAATTGACAAAAGTGCAAAGAAAAGTTTTCCAAAGTTTTCACTGACCAACGTAAATGTATTTTGTAAATATTAACAAATTTTGATTTTGATGGCTGCAACACACTCAATAAAAGTTAGAGAACAAACAAATCACAGATTCTTGATTTTATTGCATTTTTACAAAACGTCCCAACTTCTCTGGAATTGGGGTTGTACAAAGGCATCCAGCTATGACTGTAGCTAAATTAAAAGAGAGAAATGTTTTGAATGATGAAACAAACATTCGTCTGCGACTTTAGCCCCGTTTTCAGCGGAACCAGATCTAAAGAGTAAGTTCCGAATGGTTGTTCTTATATATTGAGACGGGCGGACTTACCCATTAGGCAAAGGTAGGCGAAACGCTCAGGCGGTCGCCTACCTTTGCCTAATGGGTAAGTCGCGACCGCCTTGAGCCCCCAAAAGCCAAGGGCCCCCTAAAATGCTTTTCACAGGAGATGCGCATTAAGCACTGACACGCAAACGGTTGCTGTTTATTACCTCGACAACGTCCGAGTTGAACATGCTTTTTGTGTATCTTGCTTGAAGGAGATGAAAATATCATGCATCTGAAGCTGTAATTAAATATTGAGAAACAGTGTGTATTATATGTTTATAATTGTTTTAAATGCCGCTTATTTATGAGAAGGAACCAAGTAGAGGACACATACGCAGTTACTTTTTTGGTTGATATAATCCTTAGGTGTGCAAATGTATAATTGCTTTTTCATTATTTTTTGATCAGTTTTATTTAAATTTGTAGTTAAAATAAATAAAAATAAATGTATTTTGAAGTTTAGTATTAGACAGCCTTTGCACACAGGTTTATGCCGATATAATAAAAAAAAAATCTAGGACAACTTGACACAAAATGTCTTTTTTTTTTTTTGATAGTGATAATTACCATATTTTGCAGAGTGTGTTTTTGAGATAGCACCTTGGTTGGTTTTTAAGCCTGTCATGCATAAATAAATATGACACTAAAGCCGCCAGTAGGTGGCAGCAAGTCTCCATCTTAATGAGTGATTCATTGACTCATTCATTCAAAATGGCTGATTCGTTTAGAAACTAAGCTAGTGATTGTCTTTATGAATGGGCCACTGAATCATTGACTCAAATAATTTGTTCAAAAACAGATTAATTCAGTAACAAAATACACAGTGCTGCCTCGGAGACACACAATTGGTCTTACTTCGGCTTTGTTAAAACTTTTTCTTGCCAAAACAGAGATAAACAGACAGAATTGTGACTAATATAACACACTTAATACTAGCATCTTGTTTGTTGAGCTGTTATATAAAATCTATTCATTTGCGATCGCGCTGACATTCGGGAAAGCAACACTCTTGATATAGTTAGACATTACTTAACTATCACAACATAAATATTAAAAACTAAATTTCTTACAGGGCATTTTATTTTTGCCCCATATATTGAATTATATTGTAAACTAATAGCCTTCATCCGGCACTGAAAAACTCTCATGATGTGTTTGTTTGTTTTTTTGCAAAGTTACAAAATGTCAACTCGCACATCATTAAAACAACCAGTTATGATATTAGTACACAATAAATATTGTCCAACTCGGCTTCTACCTCGCTCATTACTTTCTCCATGCAAGCTGTCCTGCGTCAGAAAAAAAAAAGAAAAAAAAAAAAGAAAACAGTGCGTTTTTAATATTGCACACATTTACCACAGCCACAAGTTGTGATTAAACATACCTGTCGGCGTTGAGATTAGGGGAGAGCGGGGCACAAAGTAACACTTTTTGACTTTCTCAGTTTGTGTAAATCCACATGGGGTTCAGAGTATAATTTTTTTATCCACAGTAATTTCACACTTGTCTAGTACAAATATGTAGCTTTGTTTCATAATTACAGTGTATACTTTTTTTCTTTATTTACTCTCAAAAATTGGAAGTGAAATGTGACATCTGGAAGTGAAATACCCCGTAGGTGGAATACATTGTAACATCTGAGGGGCACATTGTAACATGACCATATAACAGCTTAAAATGTTATCTGATCGCATGAAAAAATATACAAGACAAACTAAAATATTTTGTCAATAGAATAAAATAATTATTTATTTCAAATAAAATGGTGTTTTTTAAGAATTAAAAATAATCTGATTTTGGAGTTTGACAATGAACACATTGCAACCATGCTTGGGACGGCCCACATAAACGAGCCAAAATGCTTTACATGTCTTGAAATAATAATTTCTTAACATTAAACATTGACTGTCTGTATTTATTCACCTGTTTCTCATCGTTTATCATTAAAATGTATTAAAGTAAATAGTGTGAATTACATCGATAATGTCATAGAATAGCACATTGAAACGCAGTGTTACAACATGCCCCATCTGCGCAACTGGAATTTAAAACAAGTTGCTGTCTTCTGCTAATTAGCGAAGCATTAAAAAAACTATTTAAACTGATAAATATCAGACTGGAGATTAAAATAATAGCAGATTTGTCTCATTTTAAATGAGTAATAAAAACTGAGATGAAAAATTTACTTAAGCCAGAAATATAATTTTACTATGGTAAAATAAATGTTCAGCGATATCTTCAAAATACTTTTGAATTTTGGTGCACTTTATTTCTCTATATAATGTTGATATAGTAACTAGTAAATGCTGTAAATTTGGTTATGCTAGCATGTGAGGAAATATTTAAACCACATGTGTTACAACTTACCCTGCGTTACTTTGTGCCCCGTGCTCCCCTACTTTCTTTCCATTTCTCCTTAAATAGCCTGTCCGCCCTTCCAGGTCAAATTTCTTCTTTTGGACATGTTTAAAATCACCAGAAAATTGCCACACAAGCATCAGTTACAACGCAGCTATCATCATATTATCCTTGTGCTGCTCGAGATTCTGGCGGCGCTTTAAAATGCGCATGTTAGGTGTCCCGAATCCCAAGGCATAATATTAATGTAAATAAATGAGCCATTTGTTCTGCTTTAAATTCAAAGTAAAATATTGTAGCGAATACACTATTTAATTTTCAAAATTATGTTTTATTTGTTATTTTATAATATTGTTTAAATCATCCTGCGGGCCGGATTGGGCACCTCTGTGGGCCGTGTTCGGCCCGTGGGCAGTAAGTTTGACACCCCTGCCCTAAAGACTTCATATAAAAGATCAATTATGTCATAATATGTCAGATACCTCAACTCAATTTAAAATCATTTGTAATAAATTCTCAGTAGGTATGATGGCAATAATAAGTAACAATTCCTATCAAATCAACATCAATTGCAAAAATAGATGTAAATGATGCAAGATATGTTCAAATAAATGTTCTGATAGCATCGCTGTTTGGACATTTATTGGGAGTTTATTTTTAATCCATTTATTATAACAGCTGGAAAATGTCATTTTTGGAGTGTATGGCTTTAAATGCAAATGAGCTGCATATTCCCAACCGTCTCCAGATGAGGGCATCGCTTATACATCTCTCTGCTTTGCATATCTACAGCAATAAACAGCTGGTAGAAGCAACATAACGGAGAGCGAGATAACTAGTGTTTAGCTGTACATATGGTAAGTAGGGCTGCATGATATTGGAAAAAAACTCACATTGCAATATTTAGTTTTGCTGCGATATATATTGCGATATGAAAAATAAATAAATAAATTCACCAGATGACTTGAATAGCTATTTGAAAAAAAAAAAAAAAATCAATGATTGGGGTGATCTTGTAGGTGAGTAAATCAGCATAGGAAATAAACAAATCACAAGCATAGATAAATATAATAGAACAAAGATACAAATGAAATAAACAGTGCTTTACATTTTTCAGCTTTACAATTCAGGTACAGAAATTGAATATTCAAATGTAAAATAACACAACATAGTCTTCACTGTATAATTAAATGATGTAAGGATTTTACTTGGTTGTAAGGGAATTAATCATTATTAATTCATTCGGGTTTTGATAGGACTCTGATTTGAAGAGCCTAATTCAACCGGATTCGAACTGATTCTAAATTTGATAGTTTACACTTTAAATCAAGGGTCGTCCAGCGAGCCGTGACCTCAGTATATTTTAACAAATTGAATATGTATTTTCCCCTGGCCACAGGTCAATACGATTATGATAATTTGTCAGCTCTTAAGAGAGGTAACGTTGATCTTGTTAAAGTTTTAACCTTGAAATTATATGACCCCAGACACAATTGATTATTTATAAATGAAACATGGATTTTATTTGCTTTCGGATTACATAAAACTAACTCAGACACCAAAAATACACACACTGCATTTGACATGTTCCTTAGATGTGAGTTGACGGAGTTTCATAGTTCTACCTCATTTTCACGAGTGATTTAAATTCACCTGAGAGAATTCACAAAGCAGAGCTTCTTTTGGGGGGGGGGTTTTTTTTTCTTAATTTTACTGCTTATCTAAATTCACCAGCGTCAGTTCAGCAGATTGAAGATTTTGTTTGTACTTGCGTTTTGCTTAGTTGACAGCTGAAAGCTGAGGCAGTTCCTTCGCTGACGCGGCTTCCTGGATGTCTGTTGAGGNTACCTATAATTACTTTTGTCTGGACAAATAAAAATCTTTAAGGTCATTTTTCTCAGTTTCACACTCTAGTGAGTTAAGGTCTTTTGCCTTTGTAGGGCAGTATATTAAATATCGCACATCCCGCGATGTGACTATCGCGGATGCGCACATTGTGATAGCGATGCTGAACAGGGCGATGTTACAGAGGATCAATTGACAGAGCCGCGCGACCACGCTACCGAACGAATCTCGACCTACGGAACGGTGCAATACTTAATGTACGCACACAAATACAGTTAAAACGCCAAGCATTATAACGACATGGCATTCACAAAGGAGTCTGGAGTGATAAACGTATTTAGGTATATTTTGAGATGCATTACCTTGAAAAATTAAAGTAATCCACAGCGTCCTCAGCAGCTCAGATGTTGGGAGAAAATGAAGACTCTTATGTTCAGTCTTACATCCAAACACAGAGCACGGGAATTGCTTGCGAGACATTGTTGACGTTACAGCTGCTCGAGTGCGGAAAAAATGGAGGACAGCGTTCAACCGCTGAGGGCAGAAACTATATAGTCGGTACTAAAAAAATGTAAACGTTACAGTACCAGGTTTTCTTAGGTACCGGTGGTACGAGTACCCGGTCAACCCGGTTCTGTTTTTTTTTTTTTTTAATGCGCTATCGAAAGCTTCCTCTTCATTAAACACGTGCTACTCAAGGGAGGAAGAGGAAACGCATCAAAACTAACAAAAACCCGATCAAATGAAAGAGTTCAAGCAGGTAAGTTTCAATTAAATTTTTTATATTTAGAGCTTCTGTTATGATTATTATTTCATATTTTAATGTGAATGTCGGATTGAAATAAACATTGCGTTAGCGTATACGTAGTTAATTGTTAGCATAAGCGCGGCTAATGTTAATATAACGAGTATTAAAATGAAGTTTCTTTGTTAAAGGGGTCATATGATGCGATTTTTAATTTTTTCCTTTCTCTTTGGAGTGTAACAAGCTTTTAGTGCATAAAGAAGATCTGTAAAGTTGCAAAGACAGTTGTAAAGTCTCAAATCCAAAGAGATATTCTTTATAAAAGTTGAGTCAACCACTCCTACCTAAAACGGCTCTTTCTAACACGCCCCCACATGTCTATGTTGCTATGTGGGAAGATTTGCATAACGCACCCAAATGTTCACGCAAAGAAAGGCGTCGTCACTTGATCTCGCTTTTGTAGTGTTGTTGCCGCCGCCGCCATGTCGTAAAGGCACTGCGTGTTTCGTTGTGAAAGCGAAAATACTATGTTTGGCCTTCCAAAAGAGGACAGTATCACTTCATCATGCCTGGAGCTGATCCGTACTGGTCGATGAGGAAATACTACAACTTTGCACTATCGATCGCCGGATCGGCTTTCACCGTGGAATAAGCGGAGTCCAGCACGGGGTTCAAATTGGTGCCGCACGCCCTACGGACACTCCTTGTTGAAATCCGCAGCCTGCGCCCGTTCTCAGCCACCGGGACTCATGCTCATCTAGGCCACACGTGTGTGACGCTTTTTTTTTGTGAAAGCGAAACTACTTTGTTTGCCTTCCAAAATGGACACAACTAGAAATCAGTGGTTAAAATTTACAACACTGTTCCAGAACACTTCAACCAAATATTCAGATGTGTGCAGCACATTTCATGGAGGACGGTTTCCTGATCCTGGTAGAGTAGACTACAATGTCGGCAGTTCTGACTCTCAGTCTGTAAGTACGTTTTTTATATTAAAGAATTTGCCACGGACGATTCAAACGCGAGTTTTGAGCAATATAGAGTAGCGCTTGTTTGTCATTTCTTCGATCACAAATGCAGACATGGTTTTGTTTACGCGGCGCGATGCAATGCAACGTGTAAAAAGACAGTATAAGTTATTATAATCAATAATTATGTCCCCACTGAATGCAACAAAAGCCTCGTTTATAATGGGTTTTCATGTTTTGAATCATCGCTCCGGCCTGACAAGGCATCACAATATGGTAAGGGGCGTAAAATTTCCATCACACGCTTGAGGTATTCGGCCAATCATAATGCACAGGATAGCTGGCCAATCACAGCAAAACTCGCTTTTTCAGACCGATGAGCTTTATAAAAAACGACGCGTTTCAGAAAGGCAGGGCATAGAGGAAAAACAATAATGTACAGTATGTGGAAAAATAATGTGTTTTTTAAAACCTAAAACCTCATAAACATATTTCATTACACCAAATACACAAAATAATGTTCTTTTTAGCAACATCATATGACCCCTTTAAATATATAAATCTAGAAGTAAATGCAAAATTAAAATGCATTGAATAATGTGTTGCTTATATTATTGTGTTTAAACATGTCTGTGAAAGATCGTATTACTGTACTGTGTAAAAAAAAAAAAAAAGAATTGCAATGCTGAAAAAGCATTTCCAGTGACAATGTTTGAATTTGAAATCAAAATAAATAAATGTTGTGTTTGTGGTAAACAACACGGATCAGTAGCGGACTCCTGTGTTAAAGCTGCTTCCCCTCTCACAAGAGTAACCTAAGAGGGGAATTCACCCCATTTAAAAAAAATGAAATTCAGGCCCTGAATAAATATCTAAAAATCCTGATTGGAGTATCACTATAAATGGTTATAAATGATAAATAGAAGGCTTTAAAAAATTTTTTCTCAAGTACGGTGATACGTATGGCAGATAATGCTGTCTGTGATCGGCCTCAAAAATCCTGATCGGAGCACCCCTAGTCTAAACTAAATTATTTTATAGGTAATTTACTACACATTGTCATATAACTAACATGAAAATACTGTGATTTATTAAGGCTAAATCTTTCTAACCACTCTTGCTAAATGGGGTAAACACACTTACGATTTCATTTTTGAGGTGTTTTGAGTAAATTATTTGTTATAAACCGATTCAGACAGTGATGTCTTGTGAGTTCAGTGATGGACAGATCACTTGTTTTAACCATTCATTAAAATTAATCGGTTCAAAAGAGTCGTTAGGTCACGAATCGGACATTAGCGCACATGGACACGATGTGTGCTAATCCCGGCTGTTAAGACTTTGCAAGCGATTTATTTCAACACAGAAAACGCTTCATCACTGCACAGGATTTTTATTCGTTAACTGAAAGTGTGGTTTACGTCAGCTGCATGTGCAGAACGCTTGTCAGAGAGGATAAGGTGACATGTTTTTTGAGCGCAACTCACACCCAGCGGTAATTCAGGGGGGAAAAAAATTCCCAGAATGCGCCACATGAAACAAGGATTCTGTCTTCCGACTGTTTACCATTTTAGTAATATGTCTGATGGAGAGAGGGTTTGAAGACAGAGAGAGAGAGTGCGGGAGGGGCTCTCTGCTCTTTCTCTCCTTGCAGTAACATGCGCAGCAGTCATTTACATCTCATAAATCACATTAATTGATCAAAAAAGGCTTTGGTGGGACAAAAATTTGTTTTGGCGGCCGCCAAAAAAATTTAATTGCAGGGAAAACCCTGCATATGGGCCGGGGCAGTGCGGGGGCCCGCCGAGCTGGGGGGAACTTTAAAAACATTAAAATGCAACGTCACTTAAGGGCTGGGCCAAAAAAAATTATTAGATTCCGATTAATCGTTTTTTTAAAGATGTCGATCAGATATAGATTCTCAAAAGCTGCGAATCGATCTTTTCCGGGATTTATTTCAGCACATTTAAAACAAGATCTGATTAATGTGAATCTTATCATTAGTCTTCTCCACTAGATGTCACCCTTATTTACCTTACGCGATGTTACAACGGAAAGCCTGTCATTCATTCAGCGCTTATCATGGCCATACGCGTGATGTGAAATGCTATAGTAATACTATAAATCGGCGGAAGCATTTGATATCACGCATAAGACGCCATGATTTCCGCAATGAATGAATAGTGGATGGCGCGGCGCACTGTTTTGTTTACTACACACATACTAAAGCGCAGATGACGCTCGCGGTGTTTTCAGCTTCTGCTGTCTCACTATATGATGATATGAACACGAATGTCATCTCCAGCTGCTCTGAGAGTCACTTCATTAGCATTTTACTGTTTCATTTGAGAAAACCACCGTCATATCACATACACAGCAGCTGGAAGTTCTTCACGGCAACCCGTCAAAATAAAAGTTTAGTTTAACGTTCTACTGTCAGAATATATACTTTTAGCAGTCTAAAGGGGTCATATGATGCGAATTTCAAGTTTTCTTTTCTCTTTGGAGTATTACAAGCTGATTGTGAATAGATAAGATCCCTGAAGTTGCAAAGTCTAAAGTCTCAAAACCAAAGAGATATACTTTACAAAGTTAAGACTCTGCCACGCCCCCATAAAACGGCTTGTTCTAACACGCCCCCACATATCTAGGTCATTATGTGGGAATATTTGCATAATGCCGCCCAAATGTGCACGCAAGAAAGAAGGCGTGTTTTCAGTAACCGCAGTTAGTGTTGAAACCGCCATGTCAGGGAGACGCTGTGTGTTTCAGTGCGAAAGCAAAAGCACTTTATTTGACATTCCGGATGTAGATGCAATTAGAAATCATTGGTTAAGATGTATTTACAACAGAACAGCAATGCTTTTATGGACGACCGTTTCGTGAATAGGGAGAGGAGGTAATTCTGACTTTGCTATGACAATCCTGCGCCTCTAAATCAGCTACTTTTTTGTTATTAGTTTAACTATTTGCTACTGACTGTTCAAATGCGTAGTTTTGCGCATCGTGTGGGTGTGTGTGTGTGTGTGTGTGAGAGAGGACAGCTCACATCACAAGTGGAGTCAGCTGTCATAACGACGGCTTGGTCTGCATCATTACTGTGTCTGTTCCCTTTTCGGGCTTGAACTGATGGTAAAACTTATGACATTATTTACTGTCTTTACATTTATTTTGAAATATGAAGCTTGCGATTATGGTAAGGGGGGTTACATTTGCTTGCGGTGTTCGGCCAATCACAATTGCACTGGGTCAGCTAGCCAATCAGAGCATACTGCGCTTGTCAAAGGAGGGGGATTTGTAGAAAACGAAGCGTTTGAGAGAGGCGGGGCATAGAGAACCTACAATAATGTACAGTATTAAAATAATGTGTTTTTTGAACATTAAAGCATGTCAACATATTCTGTTACACCAAATAATGATCTTTAAAAAAGCACCATATGACCCCTTTAAAATCTGCTACCTCTGCTAATAAATAGAATAAATCTTTGTTTTTAAAGGAATAATCACATGTTTTCTTTTTAATTTTAACAGTAAACCTCTTTTGTGCAGCATTTTGTTTGCCAAAAAATAAAAGGGTTTAAATTTCATTTGATTAGGATCAATTAAATTAATGTTTTATGCCTTCATCTGATTACCAGAAAAATTAAGAACATTTTATAGGGCCCTATTGTTGTTTAAAAAAGGACCCTATACAAAAAAAAAGAATAGGTTTAAAATACAGGCATGTGGTTCTTAATTTCTTTATTAATTCACCATTTGTAAACTGATATTTACTGTTAAGTTTTTAGAAATATAAATAGCATTTGTATTAAAACCATATTCACTGAATGTAATAAAAAAAATCGAGAATCGAATCGAGAGCTTGCGAATCGAAATCGAATCGGGACATCTGAATCGATACCCTGCCCTAGTTACTTACATCACCGCATCTCGCGCACCCCTATTCGTGATGAATTGTGATGCATTACCAACATCAAATGCTTTTTAAATTCGACTAATATTCATTCTTTATTCACAATCTCCTCATCACAGGCAGGCACAACACTTATGTTCGTGTTTGTGTGTGCAGTCTGTGTCACTCATAGTATGTGCCTATATCGTGCGCTATATCGGAAAAAAATTTCTATCGTTATCGAAGAAGGTGTACCGTTCGATAAATACCGATACCATTTTATCGCCCAGGCCTAATACAATCAATTATTTTTTTTTTTATTTCATCATATTCGTGATTTATGATTTTTTTTATGACAATTTCATTTTATAGAATAGCTAGGGTATTCGTTGTGGTTGTATATTCGTTGTGTATATTGTATATTCGTTGTGTTTGTGCTGAACAGTGTAATCAGCCTTTAGACATTAAAATGTTTTGTTTTTTTAAGATTCACAAATGTCAGGGCACCCCAGACCCCAGAGGGTTAAAGCTTCGTAAGCCTAATGGAGCACAAATAGTCATTAAAGATGAATGAAAAATAAACACCAACCTCCTTGTTCCTCATGTTTTATTCTCCAGGGTTCTGGTTCCTCGTGTTTTATTCTCCAGGTTTCTGGTTCCTCGTGTTTTATTCTCCGGGGTTCTGGTTCCTCGTGTTTTATTCTCCAGGGTTCTGGTTCCTCCTGTTTTATTCTCCGGGGTTCTGGTTCCTCGTGTTTTATTCTCCATGTTGGTTCTCGTGTTTATTCCTCAGGTTTCTGGTTCCTCGTGTTTTATTCTCCGGGGTTCTGGTTCCTCGTGTTTTATTCTCCGGGGTTCTGGTTCCTCGTGTTTTATTCTCCAGGTTTCTGGTTCCTCGTGTTTTATTCTCCAGGTTTCTGGTTCCTCGTGTTTTATTCTCCAGGGTTCTGGTTCCTCGTGTTTTATTCTGCAGGGTTCTGGTTCCTCGTGTTTTATTCTCCGGGTTTCTGGTTCACTCGTGTTCTTCTCACTCTCCTCTTTAACAAACAGCATCTTCACAGCAGCAGATCTCAGTTCAGATGATACTCCTCCAGATATTCCTGCTTGCTTCAAAACTTAGTCACGACTGTGAGGATGAGAATATTACAGGTATTTACTGACCTGATTCAAAAACTGTACTTTTCTACTTACAGAAACTAGATCGAGACAAAACAACAGAGAGCCAGTGAATATTCTTCCTCTGAGGTTTAATGGTGTTTGGCAAACAAACGTATGTGTTTTAGCGCCCCCCGCTGGACTGGAGTGTGAAGCGACTAGAGGAGGGAAATAAAACGGGGAAAATTACTCGTGTGTCTATCCACCTTTTTCTTCAACGCGGAAGTAAGCCTATGGGTGAGACTTCCGGTTCATTAGCCGCTATAGGTAAATAACGAGGAGAATAACAACGTGCAGTAAACGGTACTACACTACAAACCAGTGTGTTCATAATTAAGATAATACATTAAAATAATATGATAAGACACACCAACTTTCAATATCAAGCAAACGAACTGTTTTGCTCAGCTAAAAATAGCTGGACGGAGATGAGACCGGAAGCCAGACCCATAATTTACAAATGGCCGCGCCCATTTTTACGACAAGAAAAAGGTGGCTGTTTTTTTCCATCTTTAAAAAAAAGCCGATCTGCACAAATAAATGAAAATAACTTAAAATTATAGGCCTGGTTTCGTAGACTGGGCTTAGAATAAGTCAGGCCATAGTTCAATTAGGATTGAAAAAAAAAAAACTTTGAACAGAAAGATGTGTACATTTTTCTTATTTTGCCTAAATATCATATTTTTCATTTAGTACTGCCCTTCAGAAGCTACAGAAAATACGTACATGTTTCCCAGAAGACAACATAAGTTAAATTGACCCTGATCTTCAAATTCAAAAAGTCTTCACCCCTGGCTCTTAATGCATGGTTTTTCCTTCTGGAGCATCAGTGAGCATTTTAACCTTCTGTAATAGTTGCATATGAGTCCCAGTTGTCCTCAGTGTGAAAAGATGGATCTCAAAATCATACAGTCATTGTTGGAAAGGGTTCAAATACACAAAAATGCTGGAATATCAAAGAATTTGTGGGACCTGAAGGATATTTCTGAAGAACAGCAGGCAGTTTAACTGTTCAGGACAAGGGACTCATGAACAACTATCACTAAACAAAAAACATACAAACAAACAAAAAAAAACAGCTCATTCAGGTAACATTCTATTAAGATTTTAATTCTATTTATAATTTTTTATAAATTCAACTATTATTTTCTCTTCTGGACTATAATGTACATTTACATTTACATTTAGCAGACGCTTTTATACAAAGCGACTTACAAATGAGGACAATGGAAGCAATCAAAAATAACAAAAGAGCAATGATAGGCAAAAACATATTTTATGTGAAATATCTTAATCAGGTCAGTATGGTTGTGAGACACTTCTTGTTTTTGTTTTGTTGTTGTTGTTTTTTTGCACATTTTTAAGATAGTTTTAAGATAAATCAAGTTCTCTCTTCGGACAGTGATCCCCAATCCAGCCCTCAAGATGCATGTGTTTGTTTCATTTATATTCTTGCACACTTAAAATGCTTTCATGGCTTTAAATTGTTGATGCACTGGGTAGCAAACACAATACTAAAATATTTTGAAATGTTTTAATAAAAAATACTTGTAAATATGTTTGGATTGCCTTTTAATTTGTAATGTTATTCTGAAGTATAGTATCACAATTCTGTTCTACATACTGTAAAGTTGCATTACAGTGCATTGCTGTAAAACCAAAATACAGTAACTTACTGGCAACTGTGCTGCCAGTAACTTACTGTAAAACTACAGGAACATTTTTAACAGTGTATGTACATTTTAAAAAGTGTATTACAATACACTTGTAAAACTAGTGTTTTACAATAACACTTATAATGGGTTAATGGAATTTGGAAGGATTGCCCCTGAAAAGTGTTTCTACTGTACAATATTAAATAAATATATTTGTTAAATCAGATGTGGTCATGGCTTATGTTTACTACAGACTTACCAACAACGTTCCTTAGCAGAAAGCTTTTAAAGCTGATTTTCCCATTTACAGCCCTTATTTTTATATTCTTGGCCAGAAAATTCATTATTGTTGCTGCTATTATTCTCCACACTCCATCTTTGGTGTCTGTCCCACCTTTAATTGCCAACTTGCATATCTGTGAATTAACACTTTATTATGTATTCATTGTTACAAAAAACAGCAATTAACCATTAAGAATAAGAACAGAGATACTGTATATCTGAAATCAATAAGCCCCATGAAAATGATTGATTAAATGTTTATAAGGTTATCTGCAGAGGTGACTGTACTATTAAAGCTGCAGTCCATAAGTTTTGCCTCTTTGTCGCCATCTCTGTTTGAAAACCTGCAATTGCAGCTGTCTGCGGAATTATCTTCCTTGCGTGGGTTGTGAGTCGGCACGGCTCCAGAGCGGATGAATCTAATGTTCTGAAGAGTATGTGTGGCAGTCAGTCATTGCACAGGTGTGGATATTTAATGTACTTCGCAATCACATTATAGCCTAAGTCTTGGAATATATGACCCTACGTAGGATTCTAGCCTGCATCTTGGAATATATGACCCAAATAAGAATTTTCACCGTATATTGCCATCTGAAGAAGTAACTAGTCTGCCACGTTTGTTCTGACCAACTGAGGAAAAAAACATTACAATAAATCGCGCTACCAATGGTGATTTAATCTAAATTAGCTCACATCACATCAAACCGTGCAAATTATTATTATTGTAAAACGTTATTCTCAAATTGTTAATGTTAACAAACAATCAGCATATTCTGTGTCTATAGAAATTATAGTGTGTTTACGTGAGACACTTTCTGCTACAGTCTAATATCTAATGCTACAATTCGAATTTCATATTAAAGGTCCCATGGCATGAAAATGTCACTTTATGAGGTTTTTTAACATTAATATGAGTTCCCCTAGTCTGCCTATGGTCCCCCAGTGGCTAGAGATGGCGATAGGTGTAAACCGAGCCCTTGGTATCCTGCTTCGCCTTTGAGAAAATGTAAGCTCAGATGGCCCAATCTGGAAGCTTCCCTTTATGTCGTAATACGGGGAAAGGTTACCTCCCCTTTCTATGCTTTGCCCGCCCAGAGGAATTTGCAACGCATATGAGAAAATGAGCTACTACCGGCGAGCAAGCGCAAGATTTTTTTTTCTCGAGACATAATGGCTTGCAAACGAGCGAAGCACGGCAGTTTCCCCGCCTCTCTCCTCCTCATTAGCATTGAAGCTACAGACACAGAAATGGCACATCCTAAGGAAAGCTCATTGTAGGACTGGCTCGTAGTGGCTGAAATTCTGCACCAAGGCTGAATTTCGGGAAAGAGACTTCAGATAGAGTACTAGGGACCACTTAGGCCTATATATAAGCATCTAAAAAGCAGCATGTCATGGGACATTTAAGAATTATTTTAACCAAAAAGCTAATTTTCGTCTTCGGAAACTGGTTGTCTGAAAGGTGAAAAAAAAACATATCATGAAATCTGACTTTTCCAGGTTTTAAGTGCTATTATCAGGTCCCCGGTGCATCTACCAACAGAGGAAAAGTGAAAAAGATTAACCCAGTAACTTTGTTTTGGTAAGCCTTTTTCTGCAAGGGTCTGAGAAAACGAGTGCATCTGATTTCGCTCCCTTGGTGACGTGGCAAAAGGATCTCATTATAATATTACCGCCCCTTAATCTGTAAACTTACACCCACAGCACCATCATTGTGTTTTCACAAGCGACAACGGTTTACCAGCTCTAATGCCATGGCGAAAGTCTGAGCAAAACATGCTAACTGTTCTGCCTTTGGCTGCACAGATGAGCACAGAACATTATTTAGAGACCCAGCCTCAGAGGAGACAAGAGAGCTGTGGATTTATTGATTTATTTAATGTATATATATCTGCTGCCACACAGATCTAAAATAAACATGCAATTTATTTCCCAGCTGTTTACCTTCACAGACATAACCGACTGTTTTTTGTAACTCATGTGTGTTTTTAACATAAACTGTGTGTGTGAATGAGAACTTAGTTTAGTACTCACATGCGGTGAAAGCCGCTTTCTGTCCATGCATGTGCTTCGGATGTGTGCTCTCAGAAAACCCTATATCAGAAGTTTAAACTCTAAAACGCATGATTTCAGGGTGATAAACATGATAATCATAACCAAAACAGATGTCTTTTAGCAGGTCCGAACTGTAATGGCGTAGCGCTATTCTGGAAAAGGGGGCGGGGAGCAGCAGCTCATTTGCATTAAAGACACAAAGAGAAAAAAGAAAAAAACAGCGTGTTTCTGCTTCCACTCAAAATAGGCATTTTCAAAATGATATATGATCTGTGGAGTATTTTGAGCTGAAACTTCACAGACACATTCTGGGGACACCAGAGACTTCTTTACATATGTAAAAGGGGCACATATGTGTCCCTTTTAAAATACAAATCTTGGTAATCCCAGGCTATCTGTAATCAGAAGTACATTTAAAACTGGAATATATTTTAATTTCATTCACATGTGTTTCATAAACACATAATACTTTCTGGATTACGATCCGCCATCAAAATGATACGTTTAATTATTCCAGCTGCTGTGAGAAAAGGCTATAAAGGATCGGCCACCTGCGGGATCCTCACACGCGATATAGCCTACTAGTCGGGACAACTTCTTTATGTTTACAGAAGTTACGTAATGACGCAGCAGCATGCTCGAATTTCCCGTGAAACCTGCCCGTACCACTCAAATTAGAAAACATTATTATAAAATGACCGTTGTGAAACAGGCTAAAGTAAGGTGATAGTTTTGAACGCTGGTTGGTTATGCACTTGCTCAAATATTGATTTCAGATCATTTTAGCCAAAAAAAAAGCTTTAAGTAATAGAATACTCTCAAGAAGAAAAAGTAATGGAAATGAATTACTATGTTTTTTAATTACCAAGTGTTTTATTGTACCAAAAAATAAATAAATAATAATAATAATAAGAAGAAGAAGAAGAAACGTTTATGTTACCTGATCAACTGGAGGCAATTTTAAGGTTCATATTTTCAGGCTAACTGAAATTTACATAAGATAAATGTGTCTCTTTACTAATTTAACAAAGTTGTATAAAATAATGTTATGGTTTTGTTTTTTTCAGTTTATGTCAGTTACGCAGATGAAATTATCATTTCTTTATTGAAGTAAATGTTCATAGCAGCTTCACAGCAATAAACAGCAATCTATGTTCATAATTATATTTACACATGCAATGTTTCCTTTAATTTCAGCTCTAAAGCAGATCTGCAGAAGACAATATAGTGCCATTGTTGAGCTCAAATCAAATAGTTCCTCATGAAGCTAAAATCATAGAGAGCGGCAGAAAAGAACAGCAAACAACACATCTAGACATCACACAGGGACACAACAGTTGCATACATTATCATATCAGCTGTTTGCTTACAGATAACTGTGAACAAATGTGGATCTTAAAGGAACTTCCAGAGTTTAATACTTTAACCACTGAGCAGAGAGAGACAGTTTAATGGTTGATAGAATCCACACAGAATTTCAAACAGACATCTGAGGCAGAATAACGATTCATTAGCAGCAGCTGCAGTTTGGCCAGGAGACTCTCTCATGATGCATTTTACTTTTCAACAGCTTTACAAAGTTTCACACATTAAACTGAACACTTCTTTGTATTAATTTATGCTTAAAATGTAATATTAAACGCATCGTACCTCCGAACTTTCTTTTTTTTTTTTTTTTAAAAAAGTGTCCCTCGTGGGTCAAAATTACCCAAAGGCCAAAAATGACACTAATTTTATTTTTGGTCCAGAAAGCTTATATTGAAACATTTTTATTTATTTATTTTTCCAATTTTGTATGTAGGTTTTTCTATTATTTTTTGGTGATTTTTATTATATTTACCTTTTATTCTGGATATGTTTAAGAAAACATAAGCAAATAAGCAGTTTTTGTACATTATTTCACCAAAAAACAAAAAAAAAACAAAGAAAGACACTATTTCAGTCCTGTTTCATCAAAAACGAACAGATGGCCTTGGAATTGAGTCACTCAGTGTCTCTGATGCCATCTGGTGGGGAAAAATTACCTACAATTGCATTTTATGGTTACAGCCACTAGAGGGGCCTATAGAACCCTATGGAGATTTTTAACTGAGCAAAACAAGTGAAACATGAGAAATTAGATAATCTTAAGGCTTCAATTTGGTTTAGGATCAAATGTAAATGTGTAAAATAAAAATGCTAATGACACACACAAACATATTATATATATATATATATATATATATATAATTATATATATATAGATATATATATATATATAAACAAATAAATAAATATCTGCAAGAATATATATAATATATTTTCTAAAATATAAAATCATGAAATAAAAACTCATTGGTCTCCACCACATATCACTCAAACCTACTGTGTAAGTAAAAAAAAAGGCGAAAAATGCCCGTCATATCCCAGCAGAAACATGAAAATATTACAATGTTGTTCTATGAGAGTGTTAATGTGTGGGGTGTGTATGTGTGTGTGTGTGAGTTTTTTCTGCTTTGGGGATATTCTGTAGTCTCAGCCCTTCGTTTAGATATAAATCTTTTCTGGATTGTGTCAGATTTTAAATTGTAAAAAATAATTAAATAAATAAAAAAATGCTGTTTTTTTCGGACATTCCATTCATTCCTATGCGGGTCAAAATGACCCGCGAGGGACACTTTTGTTACTTTTTTATTGCACCCATTTAAACTCCTCGAATCCACTCAAAAATAATTTTGTCAAGTGTGACAAAAGTAAAGAAATCTTGGACCGGTACGGTCAACGCACGATTTTTAGAATTTTTTTGAAAATTGTTTTTTTGGGTCAAAATGACCCGAGGGACAGATGAGGATTTTAATCCAAACTGTGTTCATATTTAATTTAAAGGGCTTTTAAAACCTGCTAGTTATCCAGCCAAGAATAACTAACTAACTAAAAAATCAGTCCGTTTCATATCAGTCCGTTTTTCTGACGGACTGATTTGACATACTGTATATAACACTGTTAACCATACATTTGTAAATTTTCTGTACTGTGTTGTCTGGACAATATATATGCATGCTGTGCTATTTCTATGAACTTGAGGCCTGTGATCATTTGTCTCAAAAGAAGGATCTGAGGATCCTCAAATGCAAACTGTATGTGTTTTGTTTCAAGAGAGCAACCATACATTTTTGTTGTGTTTTACTTCTTTTTTTTATATTCTTTATTTATTCATTTATAATCATTTATCATTTTATTACATTCAGTCATAAATAATTTATAATAAGAATTTAACCATTTACTGTATATAACTATTTCCATTGATTCATATGTCATTAGTCATTTATATATAGTTTTTATTATTAATTTCACCGTGTGTTTCGGGTTATGACTGTCACGTTTCAAGGGGCTGTTTGTTATTCATGACTAAGAGATAAAGACAACGTTTATGGAAAAATTCAAGTTTAGGGGATGTTGTGAATCTAGTTTGGTATAACATACTGTGGATCTGTGTTCGTCAGGACGAAGAGTCTGAGAAGTGAAACAACACAACTAGACTATTAATAAACTCGGC
Organism: Sinocyclocheilus anophthalmus; assembly: GCA_018155175.1. Lineage (NCBI taxonomy): Eukaryota > Metazoa > Chordata > Actinopteri > Cypriniformes > Cyprinidae > Sinocyclocheilus > Sinocyclocheilus anophthalmus. The sequence continues at coordinate 55,184 of JADLZN010004348.1, forward strand.
TCCTTTTTATCATACTTTGTCTCCGGCTTCTGTCTTCACTGACATTATATTTAGTCAACTTCTGCTGATAGAGACGTGAATACCGGTTGGGTACCAGATAAGACTTGCTGTTAACAGGTTTTGGGTTTTAGGCAAACTGACTAGTTGTTGTGTTAAGCCAGGCTTACACTACAGGATTGAAAGACTAGGCAAATCACTGTGTTGCTCACACTACGCAACAAGATTTCTTCTCATCTGTCGTCGTCTTGTCATAGCTGCGCGCACACTACAAAACATTCAGTGAAGAGGCATTCCCGACCATCAGCGAAAATACGTTTTCTCACATAAATTCTCGTGAGAAAGTGATTATAGGGCATATCTCCAAGCATGGACGATCAACTGGCCCTTCAATTGGTCTGTGCAGTTATTTTATCGGAAAGAAAGAAGAAACCACAACAAAAGACTATATGGCAGAAACAATGGCTTGGAAGATGTGGACAACAAGGACTGTCAGTACTGCAGAAAGATTATTATGTTGAAAACAGCTAAGTATAATTTTTTCAGGTTTCTTTGATAAATAGAAAGTTCAAAAGAACAGGATTTATTTGAAATATAAATCTTTTGTAGCATTTTAAATGTTTTTTACTGTCACTTTTGAACAATTTAAAGCATCCTTGCTAAACAAAATGTTTAATTCTTCATTTCCCTAAATAAATAAATAATAAAATAAAATAAAACTAAGGACTCAAGCTTTGACATGGATTGTATGTTACAAAAGCTTTTTATTTCATATGAATGCTGATCTTTTGATCTTTCTATTGGATCTTTCTTACTGTTCAAAAATTTTTGACTGGTAGTGTATGTATGTAGCCTATGTATCACACTCATATCACATCTTGTTTTGGATTAGAATAAAACGTCAGGTCCGACAATATCCTGTCTTTTTTTTTTATTTAAATCTAGCTTTATTCGCATTGGCCCATGGAAATCTCTATGAACACACTTGACTTGGCTAAAAAATCGAGTGGGACGAATTTACGTTTTATTAAAAACTGTTTACGTATTCTACACTCATGGTGCACAGCCGCGCACACACATTACGATAGGTTAGATGCCTGCCTCCGTTGCAAGTCCCTATCAAGCACTTTACCAATTCAACTACTCTCTTCTTCTCCTCCTGCCTTGCTCTTTGGCCTGCATCACTCACCACAGAGCAAGCCTGTTCTTGATAAATCTGCTGTGAAAACATGGGAAAAGCAGACGAGGAAGAAGTTGAGGTGAAGCGATCTTTATATAGGCGGAGCAAAATACTTAATCGCTCCGTCTATAGCGATTGGATGTTTACGCTGTCAATACAGGAGACAAACCAATGGGCCACTGGCTGCTCGCTGTCCCTGCGTGATGGTCCTCGGCAAAAAAAAAAACAACAACATTCTGTCGGCCCCTTAAGTGCGTCGGCCCACCAGAAAAAAATGCCTGGTATGCCCGATTACCCATCCAGTTCTGGTGCCCCCCCCAAAATAGGCCACTTTAGCATCCTTTACAGCTTTCTGATACCTAAGAAGTGAATGTCATAAAATCTGACGAGAGATCAGAAGTAAATTTTTCTTCGAAGTCCATTATGCCTTCCTACACTGCTAAGAACACGATATGTTAATTTAACCAAGGCTGATGAATTTGCCTCACGATGCCTAATCTTATAAGTAGCAACAGAGTCCAAGACTTCAGAGCAAACAGAGTTAAAAACAGTAAGTAACTCATCTGGATCAGCCGTGAGAGGTGCAGACTCCAACCATGATACATCAGAAAAAGGTACTAAAGATCACACCAAAAGCCTGTGGTGTAGATTAAGTAATTGCACGAGAACAAACATAAGAGGACTGACTCACCCTCATTTCATTCAGCACATTTACACTGAAAATAACAGGCATATATGATCAGAAATGCAAATGTCATTAACATCAACATCACAAATTAACAACCTTAAGGAAAAAACAAGGTCTAAAGTATGTCATTTCTTATGCGTATAGGCCCTGAGACATGTTGGATCAAATTAAATGAGTCCATTAAGTCTGAAAACTCCTTGACCAAAGGCTTCCCAGGACAACAAATATGAATATTAAAATCACCAACAATTAAGATATGAACACACAGTAACAAAATAGAGGATAAAAAGTCCTGGGTAAAAGCCTCTTTGGCCACACCCAAAACAGGCGTAAATAAGTCCAGTTTTAACAATTGAACTTCAAAGCTCAAGTAGGCTAGTTCATGATAAACGGCGACATTTAAACTGCTGTTTGAACACTGTAGCTAAACCCCCACCACGACCCACTGATCTGTTATAGTCGGTTGGGAAAAGTTCATGACATGGACTCCACTCATCAACTTTTATCCAAGCAGCACACACACTCAGCTGGAGAACACTGTATGCGCGGTAGCAGTGCAGAATGAGGAAAGAAGTACTTATTTCCACTGTTGATCAACAGGTCCATAACAAACGAACGAATCTGAAGCAGGGTTCTGCAATCATAAACCCACGGCAAATGAAGGATAAAACAAAAATATAAAAGAACACAAAAAAGAAACATAATAAACAGAGAGGAGCGATAGGCCACAACACTGGTCAGCGCCATCTTGGAAGGTAGTTACCAGTAGAGACCAATAGGCATCATTACCGTTTCCATTAAAACCAGTACAATTCTATAACTAATTTGTTGTTTGTTATGTTTTGTATTACCTCATAGGATATTCGTACTGGCATAATGGCCAGGTTTAATCGGTAAATGCATTTATAAGAGAGAGATAGTCACCAAGACGACAAATAGGCTTTTATTGTGCAGGTAAGGTAACATGAATAATCTCTGACATGTGTGGTGGCTGCTCGACGGAGCTTCTTTATTGTTTTACTAACCAAACGAGAGGGTGCTTTTGACACACTCGCGAAGCTTTATCTTTTCCGACAGTAATATGGAAAACGTAATATCAGTGCTTCATTTGCCCATCACTACTCGAGGCTTCACACTCCAGTCCAGCGGCGGGCGCTAAAACACATACGTTGGTTTGCCAAACACCATATTAAACCTCAGAGGAAGAAGTTCAGTTTCACCGTGATATCTGTTGTTTTGTTGGCATACTAAACGGTTAGAAATGTTGTTTCTGTAAATAGAAAAATAGAGTTTTTGAATCAGGTCAATAAATACCTGTATGAGTGAGGACTATGCCGCAATATTATCATCCTCACAGTCGTGACTAAGTTTTGAAGCAAGCAGGAGTATCTGGAGGAGTATCATCTGAACTGAGGTCTGCTGCTGTGAAGATGGTGTTTGTTAAAGAGGAGAGAGAGGAGGACACGAGTACGAAAAATAGGGTAAGTGGAACCAGAAACCCTGCGAGAAAGAATAAAACACGGGGAACCAGAAACCTGCAGAATAAAACATGAGGAACCAGAACCCTGGAGAATAAAGCAGGAGGAACCAGAAACCTGGAGAATAAAACACGAGGAACCAGAAACCTGGAGAATAAAAACAAGAGGAACCAGAAACCTGCAGAATAAAACACGAGGAACCAGAAACCCGGAGAATAAAACACGAGGAACCAGAAACCCGGAGAATAAAACACGAGGAACCAGAAACCCGGAGAATAAAACACAAGGAACAAGGAGGTTGGTGTTTATTCTTCATTCATCTTTAATGACTATTTGTGGTACATTAAGCTAACAAAGTTAAAAAGTTTTGCATTCCTTAATGTAAAAATAAGGTCTTAATTATCATCAAAATGTCATAAATCCACCTTTCAAAAGTACTTAAAATGTGATGCGAACTGACAGGCGTGAGAAAGATATATAATATACTTATTATCTATATAGATATATATATATATTATTAATTTTATTATTTTTTTTTTTTGTTTAAGATCATAAAACCTGTTGAACCCAGAGCCTGTGAGACAACTTCACTTGATTTTACCATGATGCAATCTCAAACAACTTTAGTGGCGCCAAAGGTACCGTGTTCTGATGTGTCTGACTAAAATAATAATTAAGTACATTTATCGACACGTACCCTGACTCAAAAGGTAAAAATTTAGGACATGTTTTGTCCCTTCGGTCTGACTTGTTCTTTCAATGTTGGACCAAACGTAATGGAAAAAATAATTGCCCAAGAGGTCCCCTACGATCTATACTTTACACTGCTATATAATTAATTAAAAAAAACAAAACAAAAGGAAATTATTTTCAGTAGTGGTCTAAGTTGCGGGTACATCATGGTTCACTTTATTGCGAGTCACCTTTTTGCATTACAGTGTGGTGTATTGAAAATGAAGTTAAAAACGGTTTTTCTTTCATTTCAGAAGCTGATGTGGAAAGAGAATGAGGAGCGAGAGTGAAGCATGAGTGAAGTGGAGGTAAAAGAAACAGTCATGACGAACCTGAGAAGAAACCTTTGAGACGCTCAAGACTTAAAAATAAGTTTTTAAAAAGAAAACGGAGAGCCAGAAAGACTTGCACCTAGACAAATCAGTGGGCAAAGAGTTCACAGCCAAAACAAAGCTTAAAAGCTTCACCCATTGAGAAATCCACACTGGAGAGAAGCTGTTCACATGTGATCAGTGTGGAAAGAACTTTATGCAAAAAAGTAATCTTAATGTTCACATGAGAGTCCACACCGGAGAGAAGCCGTACACGTGTGATCAATGTGGAAAAACATTTATTTGGGCATCAAACCTGAAGGAACACCTGACAGTTCATACGAAGGAGAAACCACATTCATGTTCTTTCTGTGGAAAGAGTTTTTCACTGCTGCAAAATTTACATAAACATGAGAAAATTCATACTGGTGTGAGAGATTACATTTGCTTTGAGTGTGGGAAGACTTTTTTCGTTGCAAACAGTTTAAAACGGCACCAGATGATTCACACTGGAGAAAAACCTTATAAATGTTCACTCTGTCACAAGAGAGATTCCAACAACACCGGTCAGGAACCCTGAAAATACATGAGAGGATTCACAGCAGAGAGAAACCGTTCACTTGTGATCAGTGCGGGAAGAGTTTCACTGTTAAAAGTCACCTGAAGATACACATGAGGATCCATGCAGTGGAGAAACCAGATCAGCACAGTCTGAAATCACAGTAAGTGGTTCATCAAGTCTCTTCTGTTAAAGTTAGTCTCCTAAGAACCACAATGATTCTGAGTTTAGTTTTTAACCACAAATACATGATGGCATCACATGTGCTCTAGAAACAGCCATTTTCTGCTGGGTTCCAATTTCCCACACACACACACGAAAACTATTGGACCTTGAAAGTTACTTTTTTGAAGCAAGTTTGTTAAATGTCGTCCTTCCGCTAAAAAATAATTCCTGACAGCAGCGAAAAGAGAATCAAATAAAAACAGAATAGGAACTACTTCTCATATTTTTAACACCATATATTTTCTCTCACACATACATCTGCTAATCTCTCAGCATGAGAAAACATCTGTTTTCTGTCTTTTAATTTAAACAAATATATTTGCAGCACAGCGCAAATAAGCATCATTACAGTGTAAAGTGATGGACATAATTCATTTTTCAGAATCATACCTGAAACAGAAAACTAATAAATACAGTAATATTCCCTCCTCACTTCGGAAACTGTAGGCCTCCACACAGACGCGCGTGCGCACACGTCAACATATCTGCATGAGAAGAGTTTCTCTGATGGGAGAAGGGCATTTAATTTCTAACCATTTTATAAAATAATCTATATGGCTGATTTCAATCGCTCAGGTGTGATTTGTGAACATGCGGCTGTGTGTGACTTAGTATAAGTGGTTAAATATACTTATATCTCAAAATTTTTTAAATGATGCATTACTCTGTATGACCAAAAATTACAGAGTATTTTAAGCTGTTTTTGGAAAAAAGTGCAAGTGATTTGCCATATAATAGCTATTTTACCATCTAATGTTAGTGTCGTCGTCTTGTACTTGTTTAATGGTGAACTACTCTGAATGTTAAATTAAACTTTCATGGGTAATGTGTCTGAAGCTTAAAATTTGAATGGAGGTTTATTACTTCCTCCCAATCCCTGGACCAATCAGAGTGTGTGTTTCCGCTAGTGCTGCGTGTTCAGCTCCTCTAACATTAATAATTAGCTCCTTCATGCTCCAGATTAGGTTGAGTATTCCAATCTACTCATATTATATTCTAGACCCTAAACCTGAGTCATATATACATTTAAATGGTGCTCTGTTTAGCTGTCCATCCAATAAGCATTTTTCTAAAATATCCTAATACTTCATTCTATCCTCCCCTTTCTTAACCCCTTAAGTACCACCCCCTTTTTTGGGGTAGAGCTGAAAAGGGGGTGTCCAGATTCAAATCAATGTAATTATGGAACGGTTTGGAATATAAACCTAATATTGGGCTCGTTTTAAAGAAAACACTTAGAAGTTTCTTGCACAAGTGAAAGAAGTTAAATTAAAATATAATTAAAAACAAAAAAGTTATAGCTATTTAAAAGATGGTTAACATAAAATGTGAGCGAAACCCTAAGAATTCACAACTTTTTTTTTTACAATAGTGCTCTCATTATAACAATATGTATATGACAGTAGTTATTAATGTTCTGCGTTTCTGTTTTGAGCTGCGTGCGCTGAAGATCACCAGTAGAGTGACGCATTTGATAGCAAGTTTTTAATCAATTGTATTTAACTCATCATTTATCTCATATAAAATACGCTTCGTTATTTATACAACATAAAGTTAATATTACGACTTATAGGCTATCTATACAAAATGTCCTGAATGCACATGAACGTGTCTGTGCGGCTCTGAATTAACTCCTTTTTTGGACACATTCTTCTAGAAACACCGCAATTAAACTCTAAAAATTCACAACGTTTTATTATAATAGTGTTTTCATTATAATTGTTATGTATATGACAGTCCCAGTCATAGTTATTAATATTCTGCATTGTTGTTTGTCCTGTTCGCACTGCGCGCTGAAGAGATAATCAACGTAGTACTACAACGAAGCGCTTTACTGCTGCACAACTCGACTAAATGCATCTTATACGAGATAAATAACATGTACACGATATATATAAACCGGCTGAAATGTTTTGAAATCACTTTTACCCTACCTGACCTAAAAAAACCAGTCTTTCACTCTGCCTGTGTCAATTTGAGTCTTGTTAAAGTTTTAAATCCCTGCCGCCAAGATGCTCCTCTGTCAGTCACGGCTTATGGAAAGTGAAACTTAAATCTATAGGGTGGTTGGATTTATTCACGCACTTTAAAATATTTATTTAAAGCTTCTTTCTTTTTCAGATTCTTATTTACAGCATTATCTATAGGCTGTATATTAACGTATTGGGAGAAAACCAGTTGTTCTATGTGAAATCAGACATTGAGCACCCCATATAGCCAAAATGACATGATCATAACACCCCGCAAATATTTGACTATATCATCGGAAACCTCAGAGATTGTGTTTTTCATATTTGACCACTGTTTTATCTTTTATCTGTTTTTATCTATTTTTTTACTTTCTTTTATGTAAAGCACTTTGAATTACCATTGTGTATGAAATGTACTATAAATAAACTTGCCTTGCCTTTATTTAAATTATTAGTTGACCGTCTTAATTAATTTGTACAAGAAAAGTGTGTAAAAAATTAAAAATGAATTGGCTTTGTTACTAAAAGCTAATCACACACTAGGGGTGACCCCGAATAGTCGAAGATTCGATGCTTCGATAGGATGAGCCTGATTCGACTACCAATCTCACAGGCTGTGGGTCCGCCGGTGGCACTTAAGGGGTTAAAGTGACTAAATAACATATCACGACTCGCATTATATTGACTACACATAAAAAGCATATGATATACAGTTTCAGATACACCACACACAATGCATAACCCATAAGAAATACTTATTATCCATGCCTCTTTCCTCTGCCTAAATACTTGTAAGATGACTATTCATTGACTAATGAGTAATGACTAAAGCTATTGAAACTGTAGCTTGACCAGCTACAAGCTACTCGTAAATTAAATAGTTAAGCTACATTCAAGCTACCCTTCTGATAAAGTAGCTAGCTACATTGAAACTACTTTAAAAAAAAATTTTTACAATTAACATTACAAATAACTAAATAATTATTAATGAAGAATTATAGTGAAGTTATAAGTAAAATATAATGAAGTTATAAGTTAAATATTTTGGGTTTAAAACGGCATACTGTAATGTAATCATGATTTCAAAGAGTAGGGTGAATGTAGGGTGAATTGAGGTTGATTGGGACACTTTTCCAAGCCATTTCACTGACAAAAAGTTTCCCAATCATTTGATTTTGTAAACTAATCGATACACACAATAATAAAATACTGTTATATAGTTATATTATCTTAAACTGACTGTCAAAGTGCAGAATTGCTACTAATGTAACATCAATGCAAGAAAAAAATGCAACTTAAACTGGATACAGAGGAGTCATAAAAGAAGCAGGTTAAACTCACAGTACGTGCGGTTACTGACTGAATGGAGACATCAATCATCAGCTGCGCGCGTGAACACTGCGCTTTGAGTGAATCCCACCACAATCATCCTTTGCCAAAATGATAAGCACACTACTATATCGTGATATTATTTTCTGTTCGATTATTGTTCATTACAAAATTGTGGGGGGACAGATTATATTATGACTGTTCATCATTGTAAAATAGACATTTGATCTAGAGTGCAATAAAGAAGAACAATTATTCACCTCCTTTATGTGCTGAAAGTCTTCGACATGGACCGCATTTTAATCTTTGTTTTGCGTAAATGACAGTTGATTTATGTGAAATATCTACTCTTGTACATCCTTTGCACAATCATCAGACAATCTCTTGTCGGTGGAAAGACTGTAAAGCCGTGCGATGTGTGAGATCACAAAAGATGGCGGTAATGAACAAATTTAGTTTGTGATTTCGTCAGAAGAAGACGCTGTGCTGCTTCAATGCATTACAGGCTCGCGACTCATCAGAACGCAAAACAAAATGTAGCGTTTGGTCGCGCTACATAGCTTCTTGCTGGAAGAAGTAGTTAGCTACATGAAAAGCTACACAGTTTTAAAAGTAGCGTTGCTATTGTAAAGCTACTTAAAAATGTAGTTATGCTAGTAGCGTCGCTACTTGTAGCTAGCTACTCCCCAACACTGTTCATTGATTGTTGAAGATTCACCCATTATGTTATTGCCAACCTTTCCCTTCTAATATCTAGAAGCATCTCTTGCATTTCTACCCCAATTGCATTTATAGGGGATGGTTTTAGCGTTTTTCACTAAATTAACTGTTTTTAGCTGGTTTTCATTAAATAAACTCTCTTTAACTGGTTTTAACTGGTTTTGTGCTAAATCATGCTAGTGACATGCTTAGTGACTGTATAGCAACCAACCTAAGTACCCTAGTAACTGCTTATCATCACCTTAACAACCACCCTAAATACCCTAGCAACTGCATAGCAACACCCTACCAACCACCGAGAATCCCCTTGAAACGGCATAGCAACCACCCTGAATACCCTAGCAACTACATAGCAACACACTAGCAATCACCCAAGTATCTTAGCAACCGCATAGAAACACCATAGCAACCAGCCCAAGTAACCTAGCAACCACATAGCAAGATCCTATGAACCACCTAGAATACCTTAGCAACCACTCAGTGTATCCTAACAACTGCATAACAACACCCAAGTACCCTAGCAACCACATAGCAACAATACTTAAAATAATATTTAAGATCATTGTCACCCTTTTCATGGTACATTATTACAGGATGTATCATTTATAACTCGCTCAAAATGATCAATTTTGTAATGCAATTGTCTACTTTCCGCTGTTATATCAGGGTTCATTTTTATGTCCTTTCACTTTTCTGTTTTTTTTTACGAGTTAATGAAAATTTACTGTTTTTACTTTTATTTCAGAGTTGAAGAAAGTGAGGAGAATGAAGAATTAAGTGAATTTGAGGTAACAAATCATGTTAAAACTGGAGAAAAACCTTGGAGTTGCTCTCAACCAAACAGAAACATTTTAAAGAAAAGAAGAGGCAAGAAATCTTTCACCTGCACTCAGTGTGGAAAGAGTTTGACAAGCAAATATGGTCTTGATGTTCATATGAGAGTTCACACTGGAGAGAAACCATTCAGTTGTGATCAATGTGGGAAGAGTTTCAATCGGTCCCACAACCCTGAAAAGACATGAGAAGATCCACACTGGAGAGAAACCGTATCACTGCACTGCATGTGGGAAGCGTTTCAATCTATCATCTACTCTACACAGACATACAAAAAACACTTGCAATTTATTATTGCTGCATAAATATTATCAAGCTATTTGTATCTAGGCAACCATTTCTATATGCGATAATATCAAGACATTTGTTTGATGCATTTCCGTTATTTGCAAGAGAGATCTAGCAGCAGTGTGTTTCCATTGGCTACTGCGTTTTTGATTGACAGCTTCTTGACCTGGAAGTGAAGGCATCAATGTTGCCTTGCCAGTGTGGATGTGAGCGTCTGTTAGCAGTTTCCAATTTCATTTTAGTGATATAAAGTTAGGAGTTTTGTTTTTTAATTCAATCTGTATTTATCTGTTGCTACTACTCTGTCAACATAAGCTTTTAGGAGCGCTAGGAATCAAACACGAGAGAAAGGTCTATGAGGTTTCTTTTAAAGGGGTCATATGATGCTTTTTTTAAAGATCATTATTTTGTGTACGAATTGTTGACATGCTTTAAATGGTTCAAAAACACAGATTTTTTTTTCAAATACTGTACATTATTGTAGGTCCTCTATGGCCCGCCTCTCTTAAAACGCTTAGTTTTCTACAAAGTCCCTCCTTCCTACAAGTGCAGTCTGCTCTGATTGGCCGGCTGACACAGTGCATTGTGATTGGCCCGAACACCGCAAGCACTCGTCGGAAATGTAACGCCCCTTACCATAATCGCGAGCTTCATCTTTCAAAATATATGTAAAGACAGAGCCCGAAAGGGGAACAGAGTCGCGTGACAGACACAGTGATGAATGTGTTTGCAGTACACAAGCCACGTTTAAGACAGCTGACTCCACAGTGATGTGACCCTGTCCCTCTGGTCTCTCTCTCTCTCTCTCTCTCTCCCTCACTCCCTCTCTCTCGCTTGCACGCGCACGCACACACACACACACAACCCCGCTCTCTCTCTCTCACCTCTCTCGCTCGTCTCGCGCACGCACTACACCCACCGCTCTCTCTCATCTCGTGCTCTTTTGTGCGCATGAAGTTTAGTTCGTTTGCACGGGAGTGGGGTTTGTTGGCGCGAGTGATTGCGTTTTCCCTCTTTTTTAGTCTGTAAGGGTTTTCTTTTTTGTTTGTTTGATGGGGTCGTCCGTTTATGAGGTTGTACCCGCGGTCTTGCGGTACTTTAACGCCGGATGGCGGCCTCCCGTGCAGGGAATGCCACCTTTCTCTCACTTCCGTAATGGGTGCAGGTGTGTGTCAGACCCTGATGTTACGGTCGAAGAGTTGCTCTTAGTAGTAGGAGAGCAAGTCGGGTTTGATAACATACTGTCGGCCTCACGAATGAGCAAAGCGATTGTTGTCTTTTTGACGAGTGAAGCTTTAGTGAATCAGCTGACTGTGAGCGGAATATGGGTGAAGGAAGCTTTTGTACCGGTCACCCCGCTTTCCGCTCCAGCTACTAAAATTACCATTTCTAATGTCCCACCGTTTATTTTAATGATGTCATCATTAAAGAATTAACGAGATTCGGGAAGATCGCGAGTCCAGTAAAAATTATCCCGTTAGGGTGCAAAAATGCAGCGCTTAAACATGTGCTCTCTTTTAGGCGTGTAGTCTATATGTTCTTAACTTCATCAGAGCGCACACTAGAAGTGTCTTTCCGCATTTCTCATGGAGATAATTCATACATGGTGTATGCTAGCACTGAGAGTCTGAAATGTTTTAAATGCGGTGACCTGGGGCACAAACGTTTTTCGTGCCCGCAAAAAGAAGTGTTAAATGACCCGCGCCCGTCTACATCTAGTATGGATATACATAACTCTGCTCTTCACACGGAGGAGAAAGGAAGAAAAGGCCCAGAGCAGGTTGATGGAGATGCTGAGGTAAAGGGACAGAATGAGATGAGTAAGCTTGATAAAATTACTGAGAGTATTGAAAAGCCTGGATGTAGCTCTGGAAATACTGAGAGTGGTTTTAGAAAACCTTTGAGCAATGAACAGCTTGGTTCTAGTTCTGTTACTGGAAGAATTGAGAATGGGTCTAATGCTGCTGTTGATGTTACTAGCGGTGATGATGAAGACGTGTGTATCCTCTGATGCAGGGACAGCTGGAGGGGCTGAGGAGGGCCTTGCTGATGAACTAGATAGTTTATCTCAGAAAACTGATGATAGCATTAAAGATGATGAACAATGGTCGGATTTCACAGAAATGGCAGGAGAATATGAGAAGGATTTGTACTCTGTTGAAGAAATAAATTCCTTTCTTGATAAAACAAAAGGTAAAGCGGGTGTAGAAGTGCGTATTTTTTTCCCTGACCTCGATAAGTTTGTCGCTTCTGAGATGTGGGCATGGAAAGTGAGTAGTTACAAGGAACTTTCACAACAAAAGCGTTTTCGTCTGAAGAAGCATATTACTGCAATTAGACAATTAGGCAAATCGACACAAAAAGAGAGGCTAATAAGAGGGAAAACAAAATGAATATGTTGACTTGTATCTGTATTTCTTTTCTATACTGTCTTCTCTTTCCCCCTTCGTCTTTATGGAGATCTTAAGAATGGGATCCCTTAATGTGAATGGGATGAGGGATGTAAGAAAGGATCATTTTTTAAAGGAATTTATTAATTTGAAAGAGTTGAATGTTATTTTCCTTCAAGAGACTCATAGTAACCAAAGCAATGAATTTGAGTGGAGGTTGTGGTGGGAGGGAGAACATGTTCTCAGTCATGGGACTAATTTAAGTGCAGGGGTGGCTGTGCTTTTCTCCCCTGCTGTTAAAGCCAAAATTTTATTGAAACAAGAGTTAGAACCAGGAAGGCTGCTAATTGTAAGGGCAGAAATAAGTAGTTTCTGCTTTTTTTGTGAATTTTTATGCCCCTTATACTAGCCCCGACAGCATTAAGCTTTTCATTAAGCTGAAACAGTTTTTAAGGCAAAACCAGAATGAAGATTTTATTGTTTGGGGGGGGGGGACTGGAATTGCACATTGGACTTTACACTTGATAGAAATGGGGAGGAGCCACATTCACAGTCAGCACTCTGTTTAGCCAGTGTAATTGAGAACTTTTTTTTAGAAAAAATCTAAACATTTTTTAGATGTTTGGAGGGAACACAATCTTTCAACACGACAGTACACTTGGGTGAAAGTCAGCACTGGTCTGATTTCTGCTGCACGTTTGGACCGTTTTTATGTATCTGGAAATATGAGAAATAGAGTTAGAAATACAACTATTGTCCCCATGTCTTTCTCTGATCACAAACTTATCACAGTTGATTGTGTCTTGGACGTAAGATCTCACAAAAGTTATTATTGGCATTTTAATATAAAACTTTTAGAAGATAAACTTTTTATTGAGAAATTTAAGTTATTTTGGGAAAGTTGGAAAGTTGAAAAGGCCCGTTTTGATAGCATAATTCAGTGGTGGGAAGTGGGGAAAGCACATAAAAAAAGTTGTTTTGTCAGCAATACGCCTCTTATTCCACTTTGTGTTTAAAGAAGACATTGGAGCAACTGGAACAAGAAATTACTGTTATTGAGATAAATATGACTGTTAACAATGTTGTTGGTTTACAGGAAAAGTGGACTGAAAATAAACTTTCTTTAAGCTCTATTTTAAATGAAAAAGTAAATGGTGCACTTATAAGGAGCAGGTTTTTAACAGTGAGAGACATGGATGTTCCTACCTCTTTTTTCTTTAATTTGGAATGCAAAGCTGCTCAAGATAAACAGATGTACAGTCTAAAGGACAGTATTGGGCGTATCACTTCTGACCCAGTGGAGATGCGCAGACTGGCTGTAGATTTTTACTCTACTCTTTTTACTGCTAAAAACTCAGATGGTCATGCTAGAAAATAACTTCTTCAGGATATCCCTGTTCTAACTTCAGAGCAGAAGGTTTTTTTGGAAAAGAGAATTACTTTTGATGAAGTGACTACCTCTGTGATGTGTAAGGCATTTGCGAACATCACGCAAAGGAACGATGGAATCTCCGCATTCCATCAGACAACTAACCTCTCTTCTCAACTATGAGAGTCGTAAAAGCTGAATCATGGTCAGCCCAGGCGCCAACTTTCTCAAATGAGTTCCTGTCTCGCTCTGCTTATCTTTACAAAAAAACACGGAGATAATGATTTACTAAACCACCTCCGATATCGACAATACTAGGACAAGAAGAACTGACCCCCTCCCATCTGGATTCATTTAAGCTACAGAAGGTCAGTAGGTTTCATGACTGGCTTCAGCATAAATAAACCATCTAATGGACTACAGCACA
>JADLZN010004349.1:0-72294 GCA_018155175.1 Sinocyclocheilus anophthalmus
TTCAATTCAATTCAGTTTATTTGTATAGCGCTTTTCACTACACAAATCGTTGCAAAGCAACTTTACAAAAAAATAAGTTTCTACAATATTTAGTAGTAGATTATCAATGGTTTAAACTGCAGGCCGGGCCGCATACGGAATTAAAAAAGAGGCAAGCAAAAGGGAGGAGGCTGGGACAACGGGGAAAGGGTGGGCCAAAACACGTGTAGCAAACGCAGGGGGCGTGGGCGACGGTAGGAGAGGAGGATGGGAATGCACAGAAATTCAGGATTAGAGGATGGCGGGGGGAGGTGTGAGGGGATGAGGTGAGAGGGGCAGAGGGAAAGATGGTGAAAGAGAACAGCAGGTAGACTGGTGGCAGTGGGAGGTGGGGAAGGGGGGGTGTGAAGATTGATTCAATTGTGGTGTTGGTCTAGAGGGTAAAGGTAAGCTGAAGACCAAGGGTACTGGGTGACAGTAAGGAGGTAGTATTTATTCTTGGTAATTGTCTTTATGGGTTTTGTTTAACACATTTTACCATGAGTCATTGCAGAAAATGCAAAATAAGGCTTGTCTGGTGGGGATGTCTGAATACATATTCTAATATTTTCATTGTGCACCTTCGTTTAGTTAGAAAGAGAGAGAGAAGCTTTGCCTTATTAGGGCGGTGAATACCAGGGGTATATTTAGCTATCCTTCTTCCATGAAACAGTCTCTTAATAATCTCATATACAGTGGATCCTTGTGTTAATTCATTAACAGCATGTTGTTAAAACATGCCATTAAATGTTGTTGCCAAGTAGGTCTTTATTTTCCACAGTGACACAACAGCTAAACAGTTGCTCCTGAGAAATTTCAAGAACCATTTTATTGACAGAGGAAAGACTTACATGAAAGTCATTTTCTTTAGTTCATGATACTATAGTAGGTTTGCTGAGCTACAGCAGAAGTGACAGAGTTTGTTAGAGGCATATAAATAGGATGGTTGCTATGAGAAGTATTTTATGGCAGTTCCTTTGACTTGAATGGAAAAAATGGAGGACATCTGGATCTGTTTGTGCTGATGTAAATGTGAGAGGTAGTGTCTTATTGAAAGTGAGAGAGCCAGAGAGAAAGAGTAAGGGAGAGTACAGAAGACATAGTGCCTGCACCAATTTACCAGTTGAAATCTGGGGGCATTCACTAAGGTGCTGACATATTTATACAAATACTGCTGGGATTGAACATGTGCTGGTGCACTCGGTTTTGGCTTAGTACATGGCCAAGGTCTGGGTGAAGGAGCAGGGCCAGGTAGGTTCGTGTTCAAGAATTTGCATGGTGGGTTTTCAAAGAATGGTACAATATTACAGAATTTGACCAAGCTTTGATTTTTCTAATTTTTGTTAAGCTACTTTAGAATACTCTGTTTGTTTTAAACGTTCAATTTTTTTTCTTTTTCTTTTGTAAAAAGTGAAAGTAATCACTGCCTTTGAGACATTTGGTGTTCTTGAAAATGTTACCGCTTTGAAATTAGAATCATACCCCGGTTCACGGTAATATATATTCTCTAAGCTGTGTGTAAGAAGAGACATGGTGTCTATTTTTTCTCCTGGTACATACATTGCCGAGTCTCATTGCACGCCGTGGCTTCGGACCTCTCATGTCAAACGGTTTCAAGTGTTTACACATGTACCTCACTTAAGGAATGACTCTCACCCCCGGTTTCACAGACAGACTAAAATGCATGTCCTAGACTAAAATGCATGTCTGGGCTGTTTTAACTGAATGAAACTTGCATTGACGCGTATGCGTTAAATATATCAGTGCCATTGTTGTTTGTCTCAAGATGCACATGGTAATGTTTTTTTTTTGTAAGGCGACGTTTATAAAAGTTACTTAAATGTCCTAATTGAACTATGACCTAATACTGGCTTAACATAAACCCTGTCTGTGAAATGAGGCCTCAGTTCAGTGGCTTATTTCTGTATGTCCATTTGTAAATCAACATCAACAGTTTAGCTTTACACTGATGACTGCAAATGGCTCAATGATCACTGATTTCTTTACTGTTTGTTGAAACATGATGTTGAAGCAGGACCTACAGAAGAGTTAGAGGGTCAAATAGCCAATAGCTTTTAGTTTACATCACAGCCATGAACCTTCATGCTAATGTAATGAGCACAGCTGTAAAATCACATTCCTTGTCTTCTGATAATAATAATGTTTTATTTATATAGAGCCTTTCCAGTGCTTAAGGACACTTTACAGTAATGATACAATTAGAAAAGAAAAACACCAATATAATAAACAAAAATGACAAACACTAATACAAGTGAAAATTTTGAATAAAACAAAGAAAACAGGACGCAAAATACGAATGAATATGATCATATGAATGCCACTGAAAATCCTTTAACATTTCCTACATAGTATAACAAACTTGTTGTTAGACACTCTTCTGAGTAAATCTTCTTCGTCCTCTGTTTTTGTGATGCTTTTGGAAAGCAATCTGTCCCCAGCGCTGGCATTCACATTGTCACTGGACCTTTCTGAGATTGGATTTGGAATTACAGTATCCTTTCTCTTCAGGGATCCTGATTTGTATTCGGCCCATGTCTTTTACCCGTCGTCACCTTTCTAATCCATTTCTCTCTGTCAGAGCCAAAAACAAAAAGTAATTCTCTGTGAATTTTACATCTGTGATGTTTTTGAACAAACAGTAAATAAAATCATATTGTTCCTAACAATTTTTTTTTTTTGTTTGTTTTTTTTTTTTTTTTTTCGTTTTTTTTTTGTGTAGGGTGGGGAAGGGGTTTGTGGGTGGTTCGGTTGGAGATGGTTGGTAAATAAACGGTTGTTGTGGTGTGGTTTAGGTTGGTGATGAGGGTGAAAAATAAAAGTGGGTGGGAGGTGAAAGTTGTTTGGGGTTGGATGTTTTTAGTGTGTTTTTTACTTGGCGTTCTTGTGAAGATATTGCTCTAAGGGGGAGACACTTTAGTTTTCTTGGTTCCGAGTTCTGCTCTTTTGGGGCCTTGGAAGTTAAGCCATCCAACGGTAAACTGGTTCTTGCTTGTACCAGGGTACCGCTCCACGGCCCATATGTGTTTTCTCACAGAGCCCATCAGTCCCATCAGTTGGAACCTTGGTGTACCCCATGGCCGTCAGCATGTCCCGGCACATCTGATGAGATACCCTCCTGCCTCTTTTATGAGGGATGGCTTTCCCTCCTCCTCCAGGACCTGATCCGAAGGAAGAGCGGGATACCGGTTCAGGAGCCGCCATCATTTCAGGTATCCATATAATCAAAATATTACTTCCACAATACATCATTGACAACGTTACATCACATTTTCCAAATAGAAGATGCCCATGTCTATTCCCGAAAAGACGTTTAATGCTCAATACGATTGGACATATCCATAGAATTATCCTCTAATCAAAATACATCTTAAACATGACCAGTGGAGGGCCTGCTATTCCTTTTTTTTTTTTTTTTTTGTGGGAAAACAAGCATGTGCTGATTAGTTTTCTGGATATTTTTGTGCATGTAAAAAATGGTCGTGAAAAAAACATAAGATGGGAGGAAAAATGCTCTTGGGTTCTCTCGCAAAAGTATTGTGTTCCCCCAAGAAAAGTTTGTTCGTATCCTTCCACTTCATTTTATTTCTATCACAAATGTTTATTGAGCAAATGCGAAGTTTTTTGGGGGAATGGAATAGTTTTGCAAGCAATTTTTTTTTCTGGGGAATGCCAGAGTTTTGTGAGAAAACCATAGGAGAAAACGCAAAATCATTGAAAAATGACTTTTCCTCCCATCTCATTTATTATTTTTTTTACCATCAACATGTCCCTGTAGGGGTTCGTATTATCTGCACATTTGTATTTAATAGTTTTAGTTTCTATTATCTTTACAAACCAATAATGAGCCTCTGTGTTTACCAACATAACAGGTTTTTTTTGGAGACCAAACAGTTATAGAGGGTCAAGAGGTGAAAATGTCTGTTCGAGTGAGTGGACAGCCTAAACCCATGCTTTACTGGTGCGTTAAAATCTTTACCTTTATTTGTCTAGATTAAACAACTCATAATATTGTTTTAAACAGTATGAACTCTTTGTTCATTTTGATATATTGTGTCATAACTAAACTTTTATTTTCCTTTGTATCAGGCTGAGAGACAGAGTAACCATTAAAACGGGTGCACGGCATATCGTCCGTGAGACAGAAGAGGGCAACTTTGAAATTATAATTAAATCGGCACAGAAGTCAGACTCTGGTGTTTACACCTGCAAGATCATCAACGAGTATGGGACTAAACAGTGTGAGGGCAAACTGGAGGTGAAAGGTAAGGGTTTCAGCTAGTCTTGCATGGTTTGTGTGCATTAATGAATCACAAGCATGATAAATCACGGAGACCCAAGTGTTGATAATTCTGTACTGTTTCTTAAAGATGATGTGTCATTTTCATCGTTAAAATACTTTCTTCTTGCTCAGCTTAATATGCAGTGACAAATATAAATAAGCCATTCATAGGTTCATTACCCTGAAACTCACTGTAGTTGAAGTACTTCAGTTTGTAGCTTCCTCAACACTGCTTATCACCTTTTGAATATTTCATAAATAGGATTTTTCAAATAATTAATGCAGCAGCTGATTTCAGTGCAAGTCAGTGAATGTGTTTGAATACATAATGCGAGTAGCTTTTACATGACTGCAGAAGAAATTGTCATACCTTGGTTTAATATAATTAAAAAAAATTTAGTAGTTGTATAATTTTCTCTCAATGATTTCTGTGCAGTAAATACAGTTTAGACTTTAATGCAGTTTTGCCTTTTAATGCATCTTTTAGAAGCTTTGCATCAGTGTTGTTAAAAAAATATTTTTAATTTTACATGTTTTATTCAAAATCTCACTATAAGTTTTATATCTTAAAGAGATTTATATATACCATTACCGTCAAAAGTTTGGGTCAGTAGATTATTGATCATTGATTGATTGAGGTTATGACGGAAAAAACTTCATACATTTTATCAACCACCCCCAAACAACATATCAGATGCTCTTTCTGACCTAAATCATTTGACATTGAAGACTGAAGTAATAGCTGCTGAATTAAGATTTGCAATGTATCTTAAAATGTATTAAAATTGTCATTTTAAATTGTAATAGTATTTCACATACTACGGTTTTTACTGTATTGTTAAATCAAATAAATGTTCCCCTTTGGTTTAATATCACGCTTATCCTTGGCATAATATACATTTTAAGATCAGTGTAAGTTTTATAAGTCTGAAAGTTTTATAATTTTGCACTCTGGGTATAATTTTGAGCTGATCCATACTGAGCCTTGAACGGATTCTGCTGACAGACACCGTATTAGCATATCCGTCTAATATTTCTGCTCTGCTGTACAACACATGCTATTAGCAGACTGTCTTTTATATCTGTAGCAGATTAGGCACATGCAAAGACTCCTGTGTGCTTTAAACTTAAGCTCTGGATTTTCTTATAGGGTTTTTTTTTTCTTCACCACTCTTTAGTTGATCCGTATGTTTTTTTTCCTCCAGCTCGTCCAATAGAGCCAGGCCTGGCCATCATTCGGCCAGTGAGGGACGTGATGGTGAAGGCAGGGGAGACTGCCTTGTTCGAGTGTCATGTGATCGGCCCGCAGGACACAGATGTTGATTGGCTGTCAGATGGAAAACTCATCCAACCAGCTCTGTTGGACTGTAAGATGCACTTTGATGGGAAAAGGTGCAGGCTGCTGCTTAACTCTGTACATGAGGATGACAGTGGAACATACACATGCAAACTGAGCACAGCCAAAGGTGAGCAGCTTGGTATTGGTCCACACATTAAACGAGTCATTCTGTATCATGAGGAATGACAATTTCTTGGCTGGGTTATTTTCAGTCCTCATGATTATTTCAGTCTGGCCGTTCAGTCAGCCTACAGTTTGACCAGCATATTTCAGAGTGGATTGTTGTGCTCAGAAAGCTTTAAGGGATAGTTCACCCTCACCCTAATGTTGTTTAAAATCTGCATCACTGCCTTTCTTCTGCTGAACACAAAAAAATATATTTTAAAGAATATTTCACCTGTTTTGTTTTTTGTCTGCAGAATCCAAACCACATGCTGACAGAACATAAACATTTTCAAAATATCTTCTTTTGTGTTCCATAGAATAAAGAAAGTTATACAGGTTTGGAACAACATGAAGGTGAGTAAATAATGACAATAATGAGTTTTTATTTTTGAGTGAACTATTCCTTAAAACATGCTGTAGCAACAAAAGAAACTGCCCGTTTTATGCCCATAAATAAACATGTTGCTGGGGTTATAAGGATGACCCTTTTTGCCGAAGGTTTCATGATGTGAGCAGCTCAAATGGTCAATTTCACTTCACATGTCATGTGAATTACAGAGGAGCTGACCTCTAGTGCCAAGCTAAAGGTCGTAGCATCCATAGAGCCCCTCTTCACCCGTAAGCTGGATGTACTAGAAGTTATAGAGGGTCGTAATGCTCGATTTGACTGCAAGGTCAGCGGGACACCACCTCCTCGGGTCATCTGGAGCCACTTTGGTATGACTCTAATTCCCTTGAGTGCCCCCCAGTGTCAGTCCTGTAAAATTAAGATGAAGCCCAAAATTAACATTAAGATGGTTGAGTCATTTGTGTGTCATGTCTTCAACAGATCATCTGCTGGAGGAAAGCGAAGACATTCGGATCGTAAAAGAAGGTGGACGACACTCATTAATAATCTCTCATGTTAATAATGAAGATGAGGGTCTCTACACAGTAGTAGCGCGGAACTCACACGGAGAGGCTGAGTACGCAGCGGAGCTATATGTGCAGGAGCCCAGACCAGCAATATCCTCTCAAATGTATGACCTTGTGACTAATGATTCACTCTGAACTTGTTTTACAGGTTTAGTTCACCCAAAAATAAAAGTTCTTCTTCTTTTGCGAGATATAAACTCAGAATTGAGAAATAATTCTGAGAAAACAAGTCTGAATTGTGAGATATATATTGTGAGATATATTTAATTGTGGATCTGTTATCCATACGATAAGTGCACCACATTCTAAGTCTTCTGATTGGATAAGATAGCTTTGTGCACAGACAAAAACGAGCATTTTGACAGGTGTTTAAGATGACAGTTTTCATTTTTGGGTGAAGCGTCTAAGGTCTAAGATCATTAAAGTGTTCTTTAACGGAAACATTTTTGCATAAAAACAGCTTGATGGTTTTGGTTTATCTTTACCAGAGCAAAGCTGGAAAAAATGCCCTCCATTCCTGAGGAACCTGAGGTGCCTGAGAATGAGGTGGAACGTTTCACCATGCCTGACTTTGTCAAGCCGCTCTATGATCTGGATGTAGTTGAGGGCAGAGAGGCTGTGCTCAGGTGCAAAGTGGCTGGCCTGCCATACCCAACTATAATCTGGTTTCACAATGGCAAGAGGATTGACAGCACAGAGGACAGAAAAATGACACAGTGTAAGTTAGTTGATAACATAATTCTATTCTCTTAATGTCTGCTAAGCTTTTCCGGAAAGCAGTCCTTATGGAAATGATAGTGTGAGTGACGGGAATAGCAGGAATATAAAGTGTTTGTTCTCTGTTGTCTCTTCCGTAGTCAGAGATGTTCACAGCCTGGTGATCCGCTCTGTTTGTCATGCCCACGGAGGAGTTTACAAGTGTGTCATTTCCAATAAGATGGGCAAGGCCACCTGCTATGCCCATCTTTATGTGACAGGTGAGTTTATTATATCAGTGGCTTCTGTTAGATATGTTTGATAATATTGAATATATTGGAAATATATTCCAATATATTATATTTAGGAAAAAGAGTATCTTAAAAAAGGCTAAGTAAAAAAGAAAAAGAAAAAAAAAAAGCTGTCATGAACATTTTTTATATATTACTGTTTATTATTATAAGATTTTGGCCACAATCTGAACATCATCTCTACATGATTTCAAGGATTAGTGACTACAGTATTGACACATTAAACATGCATATTACACAAGTTCCCAGAGAAAACCAAAAAATAGATGTGATTTTTTTTTTTTTTCCGCAGTGTAAATTATTTAATTTGATTGATTACAGCCCTGTAGAGTATGTTGAATTTCTTGATTAATTGTAAGAATTTGACATGAAAGATGATGCATACATTTAATAAGGTTAAAAAATATTGGTCTTTATAAAGGTAAATAACATCCTGGGGTAAATATTAAAAACATTTACGTTTTTTTTAAGTGTGTAAAAGCTGATAGAACACTGATGAAAATATTGCTTCAGAATAAATTGTTTACACCACCAAAATCTCAGTGATGCAACACTTTTGTTTTGTGGGAATATTTTGAATGGGATATTGTCTGCTGATATGAAAACTTCACTGTATATCATAATAATGAATAGCATTGTTGACAGTGATGATATATTTGATACATTAAATATTACATATAAGTATGTAATATAATGTGTATTTCCATCACAGGTTTGGTCTTAAATTTCACATAAGGTGGTATTAAAAAAAAGTTTTTAAAAATCTTACATTTGAAAAAATCTTTAAAACTTGTTCATATCTGTAGTCACCCTGTTATTTCTGATCTTTTCCACATCCCAGACTGTTCAAAGTAATACTACAATTTATTTTAAGACTGAAGCATATGTGTGCATGTGTGAAAAATAGCAAGAGACGACTCTGGCACCAAATAAATATTCTGACTGACACTTTTGCCGTTTTAGACATCCTTCCTGACCCGCCAGATGGGGCCCCAGTCATTGAGTCCATCACTGGCAAGACTATCACACTAAGCTGGAAGAAACCCAGAAGACTGGATCCGTCCATTGGTATAATTATGCATGTTATTTATGTATATTCATTTAATTTTGAAACTGTTCTTATACTGTTCCCCAAAGGAACATTTTAATTGGTCAGTGGTTGCTCTTTCATAGCTGTAGGATAATAGAGTTATTCTTAATGGAGTTCCCAGTTATGTTTCATTTAAATATCCATTGTTTCTCAGATGTTTCCCTAAAATGCTTTAGAGGAAATGAAAAAAAAAAACACAAATGAGACTTATTGACATATCTGAAACTCTAAAGAGAAATTTGAGATTATTGGGCTTTTAAGTGCAAAAGCAGAGAAGCAAGGCTCCTTAAAGTGAAGTGTGTCATTTCTGAACCACTAATTGAACCACAGTTACAACTTGATAAGGTTCAACCAATAGTGTAAGTTTGGGACGGGACTACTTTTTTTGTGATCAGTGGCTCTCTTCTTAATCTTAGTGTGGTCTTGGAGAAACAGAGAAATTAAAGGATTAGTTTGACAATAAAGGACATTTCTGTTGCCTTTCATGTCATTTCAAACCTGTATGCATTTCTTTCGCCAACCAATGAAGACATTTTTAATGATGTACAACATTTAATGATCACTATTTTCCATGCAGTTACAATGCATAGAAACTGATGCTTTCAAGCTTAAAAAATGATTCAAAAGCACCACAGAAGCATCATAATTATGATACCTTTGCACTATATTTTAAGTCTTCTAAAGTCAAATGACAGCTTTGTGTAACAAAAGTGATTGAATTTAACAAATTTTAGATAATGGGTGAACTCTTCCATTAAAGAGATCTCATTTGTGATTTTTATTTCCAAGAGTCGCTCTATTGGCATCCTCTCTTTATATTAAATGTACAGTAAATATTGATAGAGCAACAGTGTGGTGACGCTGGTTGGATAACATCACAGATGATTAACCTGACCTCCTCTTATTTCCTTAACACATTTCCAAGTATGGACACCTGCTAAATATAGTTTACCAGCACTGTGGTACAGTAACATTTTATTTATTGCTTTCCAACAGATATTCTATGTCTTGGTGATGTTGTTGGAAACAATCCCAGAATATACTGTGCAATGCCTAGGTCCGGTTTCCGGGTAGAGGATGGGGCGAGGACTCAGTATGCAGAAATGGCTTTAAAATGACAATAAAAATGAAACAAAACAAACAACAAAAACTACCCCTGAGGGGGAAAAACAGGCTGGCAAGGCAAGGCAAGTCAAGGCAAGGCAAGGCAAGGCAAGGCGAGGATTGGACTACACAAGCGGATTGACGAGCGATGCCATGGGGACATAAAACGACAACGAAACGTACCTCAGGACTGCAAAACACAAGGAGAATAAATGGAGAGCAAATGAGGAGGGTAACGAGGGAGCACGTGTGGGGCAAATTAACTAATAATCAGATAACAAGATGGGAGGGGTCAAGACAATTGACATGAGCACATGGCACACAGAATCAAAGACAAAAAGCCATGTGCTAACACAAAACAAAACACAAGCACATGGACAGCAAAACAAATCACAAGCCATGTGCAAGAACAAAAGACACGAACACGCAGCTAAAGAGAAAACTCATAAGCCGCGTGTTCAAACAAGACAACAAGAAAAGCACGCGGCTGAACACAAACCGCGTGCTTCACAAAACAACACACGTGGACAGAAGAGCGCATGGCCGAGCGAACTCGAGACTGCATGCTCCCACAACAAGACAGAACATGGAGCGTGAGTGTCCGGACCCTGACACGAAACCGAAACTCAAGACATGGGTGCCGGGATCTGAACACCACGCTCCCACATGAAACAGTACACGCAGACGAGATCGCACCAACGGCTCTGAGCACACTCGAAGCCTCAGCCGCTCACATTAAACAATGACATGACGCAGTGTTCAGGCTCTGTCACAAAACCATGACATTACCTATACCGAAGTGACAGACCCCGACAACTATCCCCCCCTCAAATTGACGCCACCTGGCGTACCCTAACGAGACACCACAAAACAGACAGGTGAACATACAAACAAACATTACAACACAATACCCGCACATAACAGGCAATCACAAGCAAGAAACTCTAAACACTTGGACAAATAGTGATGTAGAGGTAGGGAGGGTAGCCAAGCCAGTGCAGACATTACAACCCAGAACTCATTACAGTCACCAGTGAGGGTGCTTGAAGGGTGAGCCATGGAGGCGTCTGCAGACCGGAACTGGTGTAGCCAGGGCGGGACCGGAGTAACGACCAGGAGGCTCCGTCCTAACAAGAAGCACCAGGAGGCCACCAGGGCGATCCGGAGGGACCTGGGGGGTCCGGCCGGCAATGACTTGGTCCTGTGCAAGATCTTGGGCGGGTGTCAATGAACTTGGGCTGGGCCGCAGGGCAAGGATCTTGGCGTGGCCCGGCAGGGCAAGGAGCGCTTGTGGCGGGGCCAGGAGCTTGGGCTGCAGGCGCTTGGGCTGGCAAGGACTTGGCGGGGCCCGGCAGTGCATGACTTGGGCGGCCCCGGCCGGGCAAGGACTTGGGCGTGGCCGGCCATGGGCAAGGAGCTTGGGCGGGCCGGCAGCAAGGAGCTTTTGGCGGGGCCGGTCAGGCAAGAGCTTTGCGGGCCGGCAGTGCAAGACTTGGGCGGGGCCGCGGGAAGGAGCTTGGGCGGGGCCGTCAGGCAATGGAGCCCGGGCGGGGCCGCAGGGCAGGAGCCCGGGCGGGGCGCGGCAGGGCAGAGAGCCGGGCGGGCCGGCAGGGCAAGTATCCCGGCCGGTGCCGGCAGGGCAGGAGGCCCGGGGCGGGGCCGGCCGGTCAAGGACCTGGCGGGGCCGTCAAGGGCAAGGAGCCTGGGAGTTCTGGGACGGCCTCCAGGCCATGTGGTATGGAGAAGCCCTTCCCTCCTCCTCCTCCGCCTCCGAAGCGGGGCACTTGCCACTTATCGGCCACGCTCTTTTTGGCGCTGCAGATTCCTCGGCAGTCGCTGGGGGCGCTGCAGCCTCTTCGGTCGTCTCTGGGGGCGCTACAGCCTCTTCGGCCAGAGGATTACCCTGACGGGCTAGGAATTTGACGAACCCCTCAAATGACTGGTGATCCAGCCCTCTCATCCTCCACCAGTTGAGGGGCTCATCCAGGGCGTAATTAAAGAGGTCCTTGAGGGCCGCATGATTAACCCCCAACCCCTCTGCCGCACCGCTGAACGCCAGGGCAAAACTCCTAACGTCAGCCCCCTGTTGACGGAGGGAGCTCAAGGTCTTAATTTGGAGCATGCGCTGGTAGTGGGGGCTGAAGAGAGTGGAGGCTGGTGGATGGCGCAAACACTTCTTCCGCTGAGTCCTCATCTTGGTCAGTTCGTACTGTCAAGTTTCCGGGTAGAGGGATGGAGCGAGGACTCAGTACTGCAGAGAATGGGCTTTTATTGTTAATAAAAATAAACAAAACAGCAACAGAAACTACCCCGTGGGGGAAAAACAGGCTTGGCAAGGCAAGACAAGGCAAGGCAAGGGAGGATCTGGACACATCCAGGGATTGACGATGACATCCAGGGGGAAATACGACAACGAACGGACGCAGGACTGCAAACACAAGGAGAATAAATGGGGAGCAAATGAGGAGGGTAATGAGGGAGCACATGTGGGGCAAATTAACTATTAATCAGGTAACAAGATGGGAGGGGTCAATACAATTGACATGAGCACATGGCACACTGAATCAAAGACAAAAAGCCATGTGCTAACACAAAACAAAACACAAGCACATGGCCAGCAAAACAATCATAAGCCATGTGCTTGAACAAAACAAGACGCGAACACGCAGCTAATTAGAATACTCATAAGCCGTGTGTTCACACAAGACAGCAAGAAAAGCACACGGCTGAACACAAACCTCGTGCTACACAAAACACAACATGTGGACAGAAGAGCGCACGGCCGAGCTAACTCGAGACCGCACGCTCCCCCAACAGACAGAACATGGAGCGCGAGTGTCCAAACCCCGACACCAAACTGAATCTGAACAAGACATGAGTGCCTGGATCTGAACACCACGCTCCAACATGAAACAGTACACGCAGAAGAGAGCGCACGGCTCGAGCACACTCGAAGCTGCACGCTCACATGAAAACAATGACATTACGCGAGTGTCAGGGCTCTGTCACAAAACCATGAATTACACTAGACCGAAGTGACAGAACCCTGACAGCCTAAGCCATAAAATGTCGGTTTTCTTTTTCTACATTGTCAAGCACAGTTTCCTCTCCTTGCAGTGTAATTGAAAAATGGATCGGAAGTAATCAGATTTTCTTTTATGGTTTTGGCTTTCAAACTTAACGCAAAACGATTTTAATTTTTATTTCCAGATCCTAGCTCCCTGATGTATGCTGTTCAGCAGCAAGCTCTAGGGTCAATCCAGTGGACCATCATCGCTTCTTGCCTGAAACAGACCACCTTTACCATTACCAATCTGTCTAAAGGTGTCCGCTACACCTTCAGGGTGCTATCAATCACCAGCAAGGCCTTTAGCAAGCCATCGCCTGCCACCGAGCCAGTGCAGCTGCTAGATAGAGGTATGCCTCAGCAGACAAGGACAGCCACAGTCAGACAGGTTAATGAGATGTATGAGTTACTGCAGGAGACTGGCTTTTATCTCTCCGTCTGCAGGTCCGTACCTCCAGGAGGCTCCTGTAATTATTGACAAGCCGGACATTGTATATATGGTGGAGAAGCAGCCCTTAAGCATCACAGTCACTCTCAACCATGTCAATGCATCGGTCACATGGAAGAGGTATTTTGCATTTTGATTGCATTGAATCATTTTGGAATGGGTACGTTTTTGCTGTGCCTAATCTATGCCTAATAATTATTCATAATTTATGATACTGTTGATTCAAAACGTAAAGGGCTAAACCGCTCAAATTAAAAATAATACCTCATTTACTCTCCTCCTTTTTTTCTTCTGTAGAACACAAAAAGAGATGTTTAGCACAATGTCTGAGCTGCTCTTTTACATACAACAAAAGTGGATGGATATATATATTTGCCAGCTTCAAGACAAAAAAGCACCATATTTGTCCATATGATTATTAAATAAAAGTCCTGCCTTCCACCCTTTCAAATCATGATATAAATGATAGCTGCGTTTTTTTTTTTTGAGAATAGACATTGTGCAATTTTTCATGTGTTAATAATTCTTTGTTGCTATGATTAATACAGCACTCTATTAATATAACGCTTTGGTTAGGGTTCGTTCTATTTCATAATTTGTGACTTTATACATTTCAGACATTTATGAGTGAAGTTAGAAAAGCACTGGCATTTCAGGAAATGCATTTTGATTTGTGTTAAATTAATTATAGGCCATATACTTTTTTGTTATGCCTAATAATTATTCATAACCTTTAGGACTGTTGATAAATACAACATTTAAAAGGATAAAAATGCTCAAAAATGAAAATTCTGTAATTTACTCTTCTTCATGTTGTTTCTTAAATTTAATACAAAAGGAGATATTTATAAGAATGTCAGAGCTGCTTTTTTACATACATGAAAAGTGGGAGTTTATAATTGCAAGCCTCAAAATACACAAAAAGTACAATTATAGCAGTATGCATATGACTCATTTGCATTGCTGTAAGTCTTCTGTATCTATACAACATCTTTGTGTCTTGAATAGAAAAAATAAGTCATTGCTTCATGCCTTCTATCCTTTTCAAATCATGATTCCCAGGGTAACTTTGATTGTATAAAGACGTGCAGTACAAGTTTTTCCTATGCTAAAAATTCTTTGTTGCTATAATTTAAGGGGTTAGGGTTTGTTCAGAATCCCTAAACAGTTTTCTCAGTTTTACACCTATTTGCATTCTGTTTTGTCTTTTGTTTCTTGCATCTATTAAATTGTGTAGTCATATAACCTAAACTATTTTGCGTTTGCTTTTGCAAGGACATGTGAATGTAGTTGAACAAAAGAAAACAAGCAGTTATTTGCCATTATATTTTCAGAGGAGGAGTGACATTGTCTAACAGACTGGGTCTGTTTGAGCTGAGCATGCCTGATGATGACCAGCATACACTGAATCTGTGCAAGGTAAAGAGCAGTGATGTTGGTCAGCTCACCTGCATCGCCAGCAACAAGTATGGCAGCGACTCCTGCACCCTAACTCTGGAAATGGCAGGTATGTTGCTGTGTACAGAATACAAACTGGATGAGTTTCTTATTATTGCACATATTCTGAGTCTCATTGATTTCTCTGTATCTAGTGGCGCCAACATTTGAGACCATCATGGAAGACCTGGATGTGAATGTAGGTGAGACTCCTCGTTTCGCGGTGGTGGTTGAAGGAAAGCCCGTCCCAGACATCCTCTGGTACAAGGTGTGTGTTTGTGTTGCTGTGCACGTATCATTTCATTAGAAAATAGTTTTTGAGGATTTATATTCTATTAAATATTGTTCTTTTTTAATAAATCTAGATTTGTGGCAGTGAAAACCTGTAATCCTGCATAAAATCGCAGCTTTCAACTGGGCATTTTAAATAGTAATAAAAATACCCCATTTAAATTGAAAAAACTGTTTTTGACCCAAAGAAACAATTTACATTATAAATAATAAACATTATAAGTACAAAAATGTATTAATATATTTTTCTTTTACCATTATAAATATAAAAATAAATGTACACATTTTACAGAGGGCAACTGGGAGCACTTGTGCTTTAGATTTGTTTTTAAAAAACCCAATTCTTTGAAACCAAAAATTCTTGCTGTTTCACCATAAGCCTTTCCTGACACTCATGCTGTGGTAGATGTTTGTTGTTTTCATATCAGTTATAGTCACTGAGGGTTTAGCTGAAGGTTCAGCTCTTTTCTATTTCCCATGTACACCAGAAAAAAAATCATTAAAGATAAACTTAATTAAAAACTTTAAAGGCTGATCTGACTTTTATTCAGATTTAGAAGTCAAACCTTTTCAGTCTCACCTGCTGATCTCTCACTAACACTGCTTGCCTCATATTTTCTTGAGTCATATCACTGAGAGCATTATCACATCCTGTAAATCATACTAATTTATGCTTTGAATGATACTGTTGGTTATTCCATCTCCTGCCTCAAGGCTTTGCCTTTTATTTGATTCCTCACTACCCTGTTCATCTTAAACCCACAACATCACACATTAAATTAAATTCAAACAAGCACAAACACCGGGACTGCAATGGCCACTGCAGTCGTTTTTTCTATTTTTCAGGGAGACCACCCTGATGTCCGAGACACAAAAGCAGCCATGTCACATTTGTGTACTAATGAAAAAGTAGAATATTATACACATCACACACCATGGGTACGGGAACCCATCAATACCGATGACTCAGGAGTTTACACCTGTACTGCTAAGAATCTGGCCGGTTCTGTGTCGTGCAAGGCTGAGCTGACTGTCCACATCGGTAAGCACTTTAATGAAGGAGGTTGTTTCTAAGCATGTTGACTCACCACCACCTTACTGCAACCTGGTGTCCTAACCAGGTGAGATGGAACAAAGTGATGAATCCAGCACTGTTGTGGGGCCAAAGATAACATTTTGTATGGGTGATGGGTCCTCCACCAGTTCCAACGAGTTTCTGAAATTATGAGGATATTAATAATTAACTTAAGATTACAATTATGAATTTTTTGTTGCCAAGTGACCCCCTTCCTAAAAATATAAAGTTTTTATAAAATTGTATTATTATTTATACTGAATGAGTAAGATAAAGTGTACAAAGGTATGTATCTTTAATCGTATTATTTCATAATATTATCGGAAAATATAATTTTTTTTAAATTAATTGCATAAATGTACGTTTATAGCTTTTTTTTCTTTTTTTTTACAATAAATATTAGATACAAAACATACAGTAAAGTTTCAAACAATTTATTTACATACTGTATGCACACTTGGAATAAAAAAGTAATAAAAACAATACATATTTATTTTGTTTATTCAAATATATTTATTTTGTGTATATTAAAACGGTGGTGAAATGTTTCAGAAAAACTTGAAAATAAGCAACTATTAAACCTGTAGTGCATGTGTAGCCTGATCAAGCAAAACTTGCCAATTCATTTGACTGGCTTTTAGAAATTAACTTTTTCACGGCTTTCTGTGTCTAGTTAAAGAGTACAAAGACGACCCCATGGTGGATGAGGCGTCCATCCTAAGAAAGATGCGGAGGCTCACTGATTACTATGATGTGCACAAGGAAATTGGGAGGTGAGTCATCCGCCCGGAGCCTCACTTGGACATGCACCATTTATCTCTAATGATTTCCTCTGTCGGCCTAGAAATTCAAAAAGCCAACTCCATCAGCTCTCGCTGATGACAGATCTCAGGTCTTCTGACTCATCACACACGCCTAAGGTTTAATAAAGCTTCAGCCGAGGAAAGGGTTGGCACATTATTACAAATGCACTTTTAGTAGGGAAGTATGCAATTTCAAGCTCCACAATCAAAGAATGATTCAGCCCCTTCAGAAGAGGCCACAAGACCCTTGAAATTTCCCAGGTTATAAAAAAATGGGATCTCTGTGCCTCATACAGATTTTTTAATAAGGTTTGCGCAGCTTCTGTATTGAATAACTACCCATAACCACTTTATATAAATATTAGAGCTGTCAGTTTAAGGCAATATGTTCAATAATATGGACATAAACAGTACATTAGCTTCTAAAGCCACTTGCATATTCAGGGATTTACTCAACATGCTTCTCAAACCATACCAGTTTTGAACCATGTCAGGGGTGAGTTTCCCAAAAGCAACTATGGTCATTCGTTTGTTACCAATAGAGTAATTCAATGGAACTAACGACCAAAGTATGCTAACTATGCTTTTGGGAAACGCACCCCAGATCAGCATCAATGCGACTTTGAAACTGCTTAATATATGATGGTCAAAGCCACATTTTAAAGGGAGGGTTATTTGTTTGACACAGTGGTACACTGAGTGCTCGACTGGGCGGAGAGGAGTGCAGCCATTGTGGCGCTGTATCTCTGCTCTGCATGCTGTCACTCTCTCTGTGCTTTAATTATAATCTTCATGGCTGACAGCCACCGTTCTATTAAGACCTGAACACGCTGCAAACAGACACATGTTACAGCACTACACACATAATAGCTCTTTTCCAAAACCTAGTGAGCTGTCTTCTCTAAAAGGATGTTAAGGCATCATAGGTGCACTCTTTGATGCTTTGTATCTTTTGGCAACATTTTGACCACAGATGGTGAACAGAAAAAGTTGATTATGCGTTTCATTCAATACTGAAAAATGTTGATGTGAATGTTCAAAATGTAGTATTTTACACAATATTTTCCTGTATGTACACCACTATTTAAAAGTTTGGGGTAAGTAAAGATTTTTTGATGTTTGAAAGTCTCTTTGCTCACTCAGGCTGAATCCATTTGATCAAACTACAGTACGAACATAACATTGTGATCTTATTTTTACTCGTGAAACTATTCTATTCAACGTCTCTTTTCAATCTCATTCTGTGATGGGAAAGCTGAATTTTCAGCAGTCAACAGTCTTCAGTGTCACATGATCCTTCAGAAATCATTCTAATATGATGATTTGGTGCTCAAGAAACATTTTTTATAAGGAATTTCACTAGGTTTTGGTGCTATTATGTAACACAAAGTATTGCCTATGGTGAGACTAGGCAAACACAATTACATTACAGCAATGAGGGTATGAGCAGAGTTAATTGATGGACTGGTATTGTACACCAAAGAAACTGGAAAAATAGCATTAAAACAACCATTTATATTTGTAGTATTGTACCAAAAAAAAGGTATTACAAAGTCATGTTACTGTGAATTGCAATAAATCTTTATTCAATTAGACTGGTCATTTTTAAAACTGAAGAGTGTAATTTCTGTGCTACTAGTGGCATGCAACAAAATTGCAAAAGCATAATTTTAACACATTACATTTAAATGAAATAAGCATTAATTACGTATATTTTCTTTGAGACAATCTTTTCATTGGTTGAATCATGCTATTGTTCCACTGATTATCAGTTCGTTTGTTGTTAATTAATAAACCATTTTTTCACCTTTTCCCCAAACAAATATTCTCATTTTCTATGATTTGATGAGAAATGTTCTTTCCTTAGAGGGGCGTTCTCATATGTGAAACGAGTGATACAGAAGGCGGGAAAGATTGAATATGCAGCCAAGTTCATTTCTGCTCGGGCTAAACGGAAGGCCTCCGCTCTGAGAGAGCTGAACATCCTGTCTCATCTAGACCATGAGAGGATCCTCTACTTTCACGATGCCTTTGAGAAGAAGAATGCAGTCATCATCATTACAGAGCTGTATCCTTTGTTAGAGCTTTAGGGATCACAGACTATAAAAGCAAGTTTATTTAAATTAAGTTATGTTTTTATTTTGAACTCTGTGACATTCAAAGTTTGTCATGACGAACTATTATCTTGTAGTTCATTGTGAGTCAGTCGCACTGAAGAATAGCGGCCTTCTGCACTGAGAGTTGCTACAGCTGCTTGTGTAATCTGTACCCTATATATTCACACCAGCCTT
Organism: Sinocyclocheilus anophthalmus; assembly: GCA_018155175.1. Classification (NCBI taxonomy): domain Eukaryota; kingdom Metazoa; phylum Chordata; class Actinopteri; order Cypriniformes; family Cyprinidae; genus Sinocyclocheilus; species Sinocyclocheilus anophthalmus. The sequence continues at coordinate 19,351 of JADLZN010004349.1, forward strand.
AGTCATCTGCCTTTGAATTGTTCCGGTGTGTATTGCTTTGGTCCATCTGTGCTTTGACTGTCACAAATAGTTGGCATATGTGTCCTTCAGGTCAAAGTCTCCTGGGAAGACACGCAAAGAAAGGATACTTACATAAAACATGCACTTATATTGATACAATCACAGTGGAGTCTTAAAGTCTTGAGTCCATGTTGAAAATCTGAAATTCAAATCAAGTTTGAGCAGAAAATTGTAGGCTTTTAAAAAATTGAAAACACAGAAAAGTGTGTAAAACGAATAAGAAATAGTAAGGTTTTGCATTACATCTAGGTTGCAAAAGAAAAGCAAAACAAATATTAAGACAGATGTTATTTTTCATTCAACTGTGAACTTATTACTATTATTATTATTATTATTATATAATTTGTGATGAAAATTGTATTAAATAGAACTGGTATGTAACATACAGGTGCATCTCAATAAATTAGAATGTCGTGGAAACATTCATTTATTTCAGTATTCAACTCAAATTGTGAAACTCGTGCATTAAATAATTCAGTGCACACAGACTGATGTAGTTTAAGTCTTTGGTTCTTTTAAATTGTGATGATTTTGGCTCACTTTAACAAAAACCCACCATTCACTATCTCAACAAATTAGAATATTTCATAAGACCAATAAAAAAAAATTTTTTTAGTGAATTTTTGGCTTTCTGGAAAGTATGTTAATTTACTGTCCATGTACTCAATACTTGGTAAAACTTCCAAAATTTCTTGGTAAACGGGTGCAGTGACGTGGTTTTCAAAAAAACACAATGGACAACACCAGCAGATGACATTGCACCCTAAATCATCACAGACTGTGGAAACTTAACTTTGGACTTCAAGCAACTTGGGCTATGATTTTCTCCACCCTTCCTCCAGACTCTAGGGACCTTGGTTTCCAAATGAATACAAAACTTGCACTCATCTGAAGGACTTTGGACCACTGGGCAACAGTACATTTCTTCTTCTCCTTAGTCCAGGTAAGACACCTCTGACGTTGTCAGTGGTTCAGGAGTGCCTTAACAAGAGTAATACGACAACTGTAGCCAAATTCCTACACACGTCTGTGTGTGGTGGCTCTTGATACCTTGACCCCAGCTTCAGTCCATTCCTTGCGAAGTTCACGCAAATTCTTGAATCGATTTTGCTTGACAAACCTCATAAAGGCTGCGGTCATCCCTGTTGCTTGTGCACCTTTTCCTACCCATTTTCTTCCTTCCAGTCAACTTTGCATTTATTATGCTTTGATACAGCACTCTGTGAATAGCCAGCTTTTTTGGCAATTAATGTTTGTGGTTTACCCTCCTTGTGAAGGGTGTCAAATGATTGTCTTCTGGACAACTGTCAAACCAGCAGTCTTCCCCATGATTGTGTATCCTAGTGAACCAAACTGAGAGACCATTTTTGAAGGCTCAGGAAACCTTTGCAGGTTGTTTTGAGTTGATTAGCTGATTGGCATGTCACGATATTCTAATTTGTTGAGATGAGTGAATTGGTGGGTTTTTGTTAAATGTGAGCCAAAATCATCACAATTAAAAGAACCAAAGACTTAAATTACTTCAGTTTGTGTGCATTGAATTTATTTAATACAGAGTATTTGAATTTATTTAATACACGAGTTTCTGAAATAAATGAACTTTTCCACAACTTTTTAATTTATTGAGATGCACCTGTAGATGCATTTTCACTTGTGGACAGATTTTTGGACCCTGCTGTATACACTATCTCACATCCAATCTGGCACAATTACAACTTCCTCTCACATGTTGTAGTGATGATGAGTTGATCACAAGCTTTGCCCCATCACTGTGATTGTCCTTGACAATGTGTAAAGATGCCATGAGGAGCTTCTCGAAAGGCTTACAAAGAAATCAACAGTAATGGAGTCAGAGGTGGGTGAACCAGTTTGATTTTTCAAAGTGACCAGAAAAGTTTCAAATGTTTGAGCAGACTATTGTCACATTTGGTTTGTTGTGGGCCATTTGTCTTTGCATCCTCTAGTTATCTAGAGGATAAAGAATGGATTCTTTTAAGAATTTCTGTAAGGACAGGACTAGCTAAAGTGACTTGTCCCTAAACTGTCTGAATTGTTTACTGCAGATCCGATCCAGCGTGAGGCAGCTGTTGGAGGGTATTAGCTATCTTCATCAGCATGACATACTTCATCTAGACATAAAGGTAAATGTTATGTAATTTGCTATCATTACCATTTACTTCCGTAAGTAAGCAATAATCACGGTAAGGAACCGATGTGTTGACTAGACTCTTCTTTTTTTCCGCTCAGCCTGATAATATCCTCATGGCAGACCCTAGTAGTGATCAGATCCGCATATGTGATTTTGGAAATGCTGTAAAGTGCACGCCTGATGAGGCACAGTACTGCAAATATGGCACTCCAGAATTTGTCGCCCCAGAGATTGTTAACCAGACACCCGTCTCCAAGGCAACGGACATCTGGTAACGCACCTGGTCCTTCCATCACAAAACAGCTCTTGAACAAATCTGTATGCAGCCTCTAGTATCATGAATACATTAGTGCCTCACAATTCAACTTTTTTTTTCTTACAGGCCTGTTGGAGTTCTAACATACTTATGGTAACATTATTTCAATTGTGTCTATTATAATACAATTATTGATAGAATTGTATTAAATTATATTATATTAGTTTTTGTTTTGTTTTGTTCTGCAATTGTATAGTATGAAAATATGTTTTTTATATATTTACTTAGAATGTTCATCACTAATACCAGTATCTTCTGTTAGACTTTATCAACAACTTTGTTTTGCAGTCTCACTGGAGTTTCTCCTTTCGCTGGAGAAAACGACCGCAGTTCTGTTCTCAACATCAGGAACTATAATGTGGCTTTTGAAGAAAGCATGTTTACCGACCTCTGCCATGAAGCTAAGGGATTCGTCATCAAACTGCTGGTGGCTGATAGATTGTAAGTGGAATCTAGGGTTCTTATCTGCTGCACCAATGTCCTGTTGATAATTTATTGTCGAGAAAATGATTTCTACTGCTAAGAGCACTTTGTGTTAACTGGCAATTTGTTTAATGTTGTTTTATCTGCAGGAGACCTGATGCTAATGAATGTCTTCGGCACCCCTGGTTCAAGGTAACGACAGAGTAGAGGAGTAAAGACGAAATACTCCTTTAGACCCATTGCTATCCAAATGTGTTATTTAAATGAATACAACATATCTGCCAGTTAATTTAAGTTGTAAACATTTCAGATCAAAGTATTTCTTCACTATAACTCTAATGGAAACAGTTATTTGGCATCATTGTAAAAATACATATTTCATTCTTTTAGACCCTGAATAAGGGTAAGAGCATCAGCACAGATTCACTTAAAAAGTTTTTGTCCAGAAGAAAATGGCAGGTAAGATTATATTAGTGACCTTTGTTCAGTGTTTAAAACATAGATTATTTGAGACTGTCATTGTAACAATGTTCGCCTATCTCTTTTAGCGATCTCTTATCACTATAAATCTAAGATGGTGATGAGGTCTATAGCCGAGTTACTGGATGACTTCTCCAGCCATATTTCCATTGCTGTTCCACGACATCTGAAACAAAGCTCACCACCACCTTCATCATCTTCAGATTCAGATGAAGACATTGATGAGCTGCCTTTTATCCCAATGCCCATAAACATGGAATTATCAGGTTCTAGAATGTCACTGACTGAAATTGTAGGGGATGATGAAATGACAGGTAGACCGAATGGAAATGCTGCGAAGCCTGCTTCTAGCCATCAGATGTCAGAGCCCATGGAAGTGGAGACGTCAGAGAGAGAGGGTGGAGATGCAGCTGCTAGGGGTAGAGCCAGGAAGAGGTCAACGCAAGAAGATGAAAAAGGCTCATCTGATGAAGAACCAGCAGAATTGGCCAAAAGAGCCGAACAGGCAAAGAGACCAATGCGCAGAGGTTCAAGCATGGAGTCAGATGAGCCTGAGGGAGTGCGTCGCAGAGGAGAGTTACGCAGAGGGAGCTCGGCTGACAGTGCCCTACAGCTCCACATCAAAACAGAGGAGGGCACAGAAGAAAACTCTACCGATGGAAGTAGAATTCTACAAAAGTCAGTATCTATGGAGCTTCCAAGGAGAAGCCCAAGTCCAGGAGCTGCAAAGCTGAGCCAGGAAGACTATGCCCTGAAATTGGAACTGATGAGGCAGAGACTTCTCAGGGGTGGCTCTGTAGACAACAAGATGAGTGGATTACGAGGCCCATTGCTAGAGACATTAGGTATGGGGGATGAGAAGCGCTATGTGCGGGGGTCTCGCCTTGGTAACCCTCCACTTGTTAGAGCGGCATCCAGTGAGTCTCCTAGGGATGACATCCCAAAGACAAAGATACTCCGCAAGAGTGCTTCCTTTAGCCAGGGTGATTCAGAGCCCATGCCCCTGCACCGACGGATGGGAGCACCTCTAGAAATCCCACTGGCACAAATAGAAGAGAGACGACTGCAGGAAGCTGTATCTATGTCTGCTCTCACAGAGCCAGTGAAGGATTCTCGCACTCTCACCCCAAAAATTCATACGCCAGATCCAGAGAGACATGAGGAAGAGAAAATTGAGGAAAAAGAGTCAGCAGTCTACAAGGACAATAAATCTAAAGAAGTCATTGTTGTTTCAAAGACTAATGCAGATGTATCCAGAAGTGTTGATCAGAAATCTTGGGAGACTGATGCACAAGAGAATGTCCAGGGCAAATTAGAGGAGCTCAGTGAAGAGTCTGAAAAAGTGGATGAAATTAAGCTGAAGACCCCCATAGCAGAGGAAACAATTGAGGAAGAGGAGGAAAGAGAGGATAAAGAACCAGAGAAAGAAGTGGAGCCTCTTGCTCCAGAGATTGAGGTTAAAGAAGTTGAAGGTGATGTAAAGGCATCACCAAAGTCTCCAGAGATCACCATTTCCACCAGCTCCATCATAGTGACCCCAACAGCTGCCCCAGCTCTCAGCCCCCAGAGTGTTGTCTCAACCTATGTGACTCCATCACTCCCTGCACGTACAGTGCTCCCAGATGGTAGGGTGTCTGCATATGCCAGTATCATGCAGACTATTATGGTACCGTCGGTCCAGACATCCAGCCGACCCGATCCTGTTCCTGTACCTACACCTACAACATCATCCACCCCACCATCAGTTCCAGTCTATGCACCCATTTCCAGACACATCTCTGAACCAACCCTTTTGTCAACTTCTTCATCCAAACCAGACCTTCACCAAACCACTGAACATCCTGCAGTCTTTTCTCGGGTTGCCTCAACAGAACATTCTCCTAAAGAGCCAAGTCCTCCTAAGACTCCCACTCGTGCCTCCCCTAAGCGAGAGCCATCTCCTGGATGCAACATTCGGGACCTTGCATCTGAAGAAGTCTTTGAAGCTCGCTTCAAGAAGCGTGAGTCCTCTCTAACTCGTAGTCTTAAACGCTTCTCATTCCAGAAGACTGAAGAAAAGCCTTCCACTGTTGCTCCAGAAACTGCAGAAGAAATGTATCGCCCAGGGCCAATTGGTACACCTTTACAATTTGTACCAAGGAGGTTGGAGGAGAAGTCCAAGTCAGTTCAGGATCTTCGTGAGGCAGAGAAGGACCCTGGGTTCATGAGGAGACTCTCAATGCGCTTGAAAAGAACCCCGTCAGTAGAGAGGCAAGAAGTGAAGCTCAAAGAGGAGGAAGCTTCAGCACCCAGACGTCGTCTGTCCTGGGCCCTGGGAAAGAGAGGATCCCAAGAAAAGAAAGAGATTGAGATGGTGAGGTTGGATGGAGGTCCTGAGCCTCCCCCAGAGCCTGAGTCCAAAGCACCCTCAGAGTCACCGATCCTTGCCATGCGCAAGAAGATTGGCAGTACCATGGCAAGCCTATCAACAAGGATTAGGAGCCACTCCGAGGAAAGGAAAGCTGATAATGAAAGCAAGATGGAGAAGAGGACACCTATATTTACAAAAATGCAGCGTTCCACCTCAGAGGGTAGCAGTCTGAAGAGGATGGGTGTTCCACAGAATCAACTGGCTGCCCAATCAGGGAAAGGGACGTCATCAGAATCTCTCGATTCCATGTCAAGCATCCAGTCAGAATCAGCTGTTAAAAGTATGTTATTTTTTGTTAATACTTTTAATTTGATAATTCCTTCATGCTGTTGAAAAGCCATAATTATTTTCCAGGTGCAGAAATTGAGCGCAGATCACGATGGGACCGCTGGGGGTTGACAATGGGAAAAAGAGACAAGACGGTTTCCCAACCAGACATCCCAGCTTCCATTGCCAGGGAGAATGGCTCTCTCCGCTCTCGCCAGTACACACGTCTAACATCTGGTATTGCATATTTCATTTACGCATTTCACAGTAACTTGTGCACAAAATGAGACATCTATTTGATTACTTCCAGTTTTGTTATAAAGATTTACGTATGTCATCAGTGAATCAATTATGCATATGGACTTGCTTTGGCACAGCTGTGTGAGATAAATTATCTCACTAATCTTTTCACTGATTCTCTCAACAATTAGACTTCCCTCCTGTGTTCCATATCAAACTAAGGGACCACGTTCTCTTGGAGGGAGATCCCGTCACTCTCAGCTGCCTCCCTGCTGGCAGTCCTCACCCACGCATCTCATGGATGAAAGGTCTGATTCAAATTGTAATATAAACTTCTATGGGACTAAAGATAATATAATCTGACCTAAATTGAATGCAATATCCCTAACTGAATATATTGAATATAAAATAACTTTGCAATAAGTGTAAGTGTATTATCTCAGTGCTGTAGAGATTTTGTTCACTCTATTGGCTTCATGGTTTTTTTATCTGTAGAAATTAGGTCTTTCAGACTTTCACATTATCCCGTCTCAGCCAATATGGAGTACTTTGAGAGTTTAAGAAAAAATATAATATTTGCATAATAAATGCAAAGGCCATTTATATTCATATAGGGGATAATCTACAGTCTGCTGGTCATTATCACAAAATAAACCTTGATAGGGTTAATAGGACTCCCAACACAAATGATAATGTTAGATAAATGGACATTAAATTATTTAAGTTTAAATTGTTTTATAATGAGTTACAGAGTGAAATAAGAGATGTGGAACCAGGACAGCTACAGTATGTAGGAAAACAGGTTATTATACAGCAGTATTACAATAACATTGTTTGTGATCATGCATATAGGATCCTAAATTATTATTATTTCTTTAAATTATCCTTTAAAAGTATCTGTGCTGCACTAAACAATGAATGCTAGATGCATTAATAGTCATTGTGCTGACACAACTAAAACTATTAATTTTTTTGGCTATATATATAGAAGGATCTCTTTTCACCTCAAAGTAACACCATCAAAGTCAAAGTCTAAAATGTCAACATTAACATTAGAGCACAACAAGTTGTGGCTTTGAGATTATGATTTTGGAAAAAGTTCCCAACTAACAATTTTGCTTTTCAACTTTGTGTAATCTCAGATAAGAAGCCACTTGAAATCGACCCAAGGATGAACATGATATCCTGTCCTGACGGGAGACAGCTGCTGATGATTATGAAGACCACCAAGAAGGATGCAGGCCTTTATGAATGTGTGGCTTCAAATGCACTGGCCTCTGTCACCAGCTCATGCATCGTGTCCCTTGCGCGTAAGTTTAAGACAAGAAGCAAATGAGGAACTGAAAGTCTGATAAAGGAAGGAGAATAGTTTGGTAAATGAGAAATAGATTAAGAAAGCAAAGCAGAGAAGGACATGTGCAAAGTTAGGGACACATTGATACTTTTTAAAATATTACAATTGTATTCATTTATCCAAAGCAACTTAATATTCTGCTAGGGACAGTATTTGTGTATAAAATGCAGCAATGCAAAATAGATCATATCATGAACAAGAATGATTATCAATACATTAGTCAAACTCACACTTCGAATACTGACAATTTCTGACATGGTTATGCATCCGATTTTATGCATCACTTTTCTCAAACTTGATTAGTCACTGGGTATGCCCATATTGCATTGCCAAGCTCTCATTGAAAATGAATGAGATATGGTCATTTTGTTGCAGAAAATCACTGTCAGTGTGAAAACCCCTTAAGAAGAAAATAAGGGCTACAATGCAGCGTTCCTGAATTTCTCCGAAAAGTAAAGACTAGAACAGAGATGAAAGAAGGACACAGTGAAAGAACAGTTACATTTATTTTTTAAGAGTTAGTGCATAGCTCACAGCTAGACTCAGGAAGGAGCTCTTTTAGCCTTGAGAACAGAAATGCCATTGGCTTTCTAACATCGTGAGCAGGCTAATGCACTGCTTATTATTGTGCAAAGCTGTTTTCTCCCAGAACAGCAGGCCATAAATTATTCACTCCTTTTTGTGCTTCACAAAGCTGATTAATATGGAAAGGTGACTTGTTAGCAGAGGTGCAAATATCATGTAGCTGCCTTACCCGAGACAGTTTTTGTCTATTTTAATTATTTATTTATTTTTACATTAGTGTCTGGAATGTGGCTATTATAATATCCCTTTACCTGCAGGTTTCCCACAATCAAGGAAAAATGTGGGAAAACCATGTAACTATCAAATATATTTGTTCTAGTTATGTTCAGCTCTAAAATGTTTAATCAGCTAAAAAAACTGTTTGTCAATCCAGTTTCTATGATATTTGTACTAAAGTCAGTAACATACACTTACCTTTCAAAATTGTCTCTCAGTGAAATTGTGGAATATTATTTCAATTTTAAATAATTTTGCATTTGAATATGTTTTAAAGTGTAATTTATTCTTGTGATGGCAAAACTGAATTTTCTGCAGCCATAACTCCAGGTTTCAGTGTCACATGATCCTTCAAAAATCATTCTTATATACTGTTTTGACTATTAAGAAATATTATTTTCAGTGTTGAAATCACTTAAGCTGCTATATTTCAGGTTACTTTGATGGGTAGAAAGTTCAAAACAATATATTTAAAATTGAATTTTTTTGCAACATTCAAATTTTTTTACTGTCGTTTTTGACAAGTTTAATATGTGATTGCTGAATAAAAGTATTCATTAAAAAAAAAATTACTTACCCCAACTTTTGAACAGTTCTTCAAAAGACAGATCAACTAAGAGAATTTCTAGTAGTGAACACTAAATATCATTTTGCAGGTCTGCCTAATAATCCCGGGACTCCTGAGGTTCCTCAGAAGTATAAAAACACTGCTCTGGTGGTATGGAGACCCTCAGACACCATGGCACCATGCACCTACTCTCTGGAGAGGAAGACAGAGGGTTAGTTAATAGCATTCATTGTTTATCTTACTTTGATGATTTAGAGTGGGATTCCTGAAGTATATTGTTGAAAATATTGTCAGCTGTGTTCTCAGTATTAATTTTAAATGCAAACATTTTTATTTTTTAAATAATGGTAATACTGTAATATGTTGATTTTCCTAAATTGCCTAGATTTTCTTGCTATTAGTTTTGTCCAATGTAAAAAATAAATAAATAAAAACTGGGTAGGGGAATGTAGAGGAAAAACAGTCACATTTCCTTCTGTTCTACTGCCCTCTTTTGGAAAGCATAGGTGTTGCAAACAATTCTTATTCATTACAAGTAACAATATAATATTTATTTTTGTAGGTGAGACTAACTGGCTGATAGTAGCCACAGGTGTGGCTGACTGTTACTACAATGTCAAGGACCTTCCAACTGGTGCAGTATACAGATTCAGAGTGGCTTGTGTGAACAAGGCTGGCCAGGGACCTTACAGCAATCTGTCTGAAAAAGTTGTCCTGGACTTAACAGGTGCACAAAAGCTTTGTGGTTCTCATCTATTTCATGCTGTCAGCAGCCAATAATTTACTAAACAAAACCATGTTTATTTTTGCTGCAGGTGTGATAATATTTAATTCATTTTGGATTATAGTTTTTTTATGTTCTTTGAAAACAAATGGCATGTCACAAAAACTTCCTAGCTTCTACAAAATGACAGACATAATTGGATGCATGGCTTTGATATATAATATAATATGACTACTGTTCAAAAATTTGAGGTCAATAAGATTAAACTGATCAAATTGATCAACCATTAAATTTAAAGCACATTAAATTGTTCAAAAGTGACAGTAAAGACTTTTACAATGTTACAAAAAACATTATATTTCAAATAAATGATATAAATGTTATTTAATCACCAAATCAGTATATAGGATGCTGTCTGAAGGATCATGTGACACTGAAGATTGGAGTAATGGCTGCTTAACATTGAGCTTTGCCATTACAGGAATAAATTACACTTAATATATCTCTAAAAAAGAAAACAGTTGTTTTAAATTGTAGTAATATTTCACAATAGTACTGTTTTTTTCTGTATTTTTGATCAAATAAATGCTGCCTTGGCAAGCATAAAAGACTACATTAAAAATAGTTTTGTGCAAATCAAACTTTTTACATAGCGTAATATAAATTTGAATAGAAATTATGCATCGATGATATTCATTGTTCAAAGTTCTTTCTACAGGCACCCCAAAAAAGTCCAGGGAACAGTTGTTGTCAAGACATTAATCAGATCCGGCTGCTGCTGAGCCTACAGTGGTAAAATCCACCATGACTTACCTGCAATGAAGACTGCTGCCATTAAACAGGCTTTGCCGACCAACCGGTGCTTCCCCAGTGCCCTCTACCGTCCAGCCGGGTAAGGAGCCTGTGTCTCCACATGCTGCACCCGCATCAGCTACGACACTTCCCCCTGCCCCCTTCCCCCGAGTCAATCGACTTTGCCCTGATATGAACTCCATCCCCTAGTGCTCCTAACCTCAGCGGAACGCTAGACTACTCTCAACTCCTATGGCCAACCCCTCCCCAGATCCCCGCCGCCTCAACTCCGCTGCCAAACCCTCCCCCACGGCGTTTGCCCAACCTCGACCCCAGTCCTGCGTCTCCTGCTGCCCTCGGGTCCAAGTCGGGAGATCATGAACGAGTCTCCACTCACAACCCCCTCCTCAACCACCACCCGGTGTCCCGCCCCTCTGTCTCGCATCCGAGGCAGACTCAATCTTACTAGCAGGAGCGCCAGCGGAGATGATGGCCGAGGCGCACGCGGACGCTAGACCGAGGACCCACTGCCACACCGCAATGCACGATACCGTAAACTCCATAGATGGAACGCCAGCCCGGAACACGAAAGTAAGAGAGGGATAAGATCACTTTTTCTGGGACAGGACACTGCAAACTGGCCGATACACAGGGCGACAGGACCCCTATAGGAATAAACCGGAGTACTCGACCCTAAACAGCGGGCAGGGAAGTCTCCACAGGGAAACCACCACGATACAGCACGTCGGATGAGAAGAAAGCAAGGTAAAGTGCTGTGACTGATCACATTTATTATTATTACCTTATACCAGTGTCATAAAAGAACATTTTTATGACTGTTTATCATATCAACATCAAATAATAAAATCAAAACAACATCAAATACAAAAGTAGCTGTAATCCATATATCATGTCATGATAAACGCTTAACTAGAATAATATCATTTTAAATAATTGGTTAGTCATGTAAATCAGCTTTTAATGTAATTACTGTTCAAAGTTGTTGAGTTTTATTTTGTTCATTGTTTTCATACATGCATATTTATTTATTTAATTGTTTGGTTTATTATTGTTACTTTTACTTTTTATTTATATTATGTTTTATTTTCAGACATTCATATTTTAAATGTTATTTATTATTCTTATAGTTGTAGTCTTTTTATTTATTTTGTTGTTTGGGTGTTATTAATTATTTTTGTACTTTGATTTAGTTAGTACTTATTGACAGACGGGATATTTTATTATTTTATTATTTTTATTTATTTGTGCCGCTTATTGATTTATTTCGATTTTTATGATCTTATTTTTTTACTTGATTTTCAGACATGCGTATTTCCGTTTTCATATTTAAATATTGATTGATTTTATTTATGTTTTTTATTTCTAATTTAATTTAATTTTATTTTTATTGTATGGGGGCCACACGTGCTAATCCTGGGAATAGCGATAAGAAGAGTAACAACAGCCGACCAGGGGAACGACTGGACAGGGGGGGGGAACTACTTCTTTTATTACAGTGACATTTAAGATGCATTTTAACATTTTTGAAGTTTTTTACAACACATTACAGAATTCATATATTCGCAAGATATAAAAGACCTATATTAACTTATAGGAAACATCAAACCGACAATACTTTTAAAGCACAATAAAATCACAAATATTAACAGGACTACGTGGATTTTGGTATTGATAACACGAACGAAGGATAATTAAGTAGACAACTGAACCACTCTGACAAACCGCTCAATGAGGGGACTTACTCAATTAGTGAGTGTAAAGTTCTACCTTACTCAGTCGGGCAAAAATGCCACCAGGTAACGCTGTTGGATTAGACCAGCGGCAGCCAAGAAATGCGTGCCCACTATGAACCTGAGAGCAAAGCTAGGCAGTGTTACAGGAGATCGGAATACTGAAGTCCTTCATATGAGAACGGTCACGGCTCTGCATGACGGCCCTTACGTACACCCCCACGCACCTAGTGCTCATCCTGAGTAGGTGACTGCCAGGGAAAAGAGGCGCTCTATAGTTGAATTGGACAGGTCAGAGCCTGACGAGAGTCTTGATGTCTCTTACCCGTTACATCCATCCGTTCGACCCAAGACACCTGCTGCCTGACAGTCGGTCGTAAGGTTACTAATATAAAAACACTGGCTTGATGGCATATATGCACTAGTGCGGCGGACAGGACAGTTAACATGGTTGGTTTTGACCAAAGCTACAGCGGTACTGAAAAAATTGATACTGGATTTAAACCGGATGGGACCATGTTGTTATTATCATTTTTAAATCAAAATACAAAGCAAACAACACAAACAAACAAACGAAAAATATGTTTCATATTTGACTGTATTTAAAGGAATAGTTCACTCAGAAGTAAAAGTTCTTGAATTTCGGGCTTTAATTTCGGCACAGGATTGCGGGTATTGAGCATAATTGTACTCATTCCCGCAGGTTCCGCACTGACACTGACGGAAAGGAAAAACTGCCCAAATATTTCAGCGTGAAAGACACGTTGGGAAACTGATGGGATGTATCATTTGCATGTGCTATTAAGTGTTACCATGAAAAATTGCAAGTGACTTCTACAAGGGCGTGGTTGCATTGCGACTTTACACTTTTTAACGTTAGTAGCTGCGTAATGTGCTGTATGGGCATAAACACTATCGCAAAGTACGAAACTGAAAAGTCAATGCAAACGGAAGGGATCGTCTTTTAAAAATCTATGGCAGTTTAAGTGCCTACAAAAACGGCTGGGTAGGACTCCAACGAGTGACTTCCGGGGTTGTGACATCACAAAACCACGAATAAACCCCGCCCTCGGGGGGGAAAAGGCAGCAAAGGGGGCAAGGTCATGCTTTGCTGCTTTAGAGAAGAGGAAGAGAAAACTAGGGGTGCACGTAAAAATCTATATGTAATTTTACTATACAAATACATATATGAATCGTGATTCTGTCTTCTAATGATTCTAATGGATTCATAAGTTTCAAAATCAATGTTCTAAAGCAGCGGTTCTTAATACTGTTCCTCGTGTCCGACTGAATTGCACACACTCGCATCTCTCATCTCTCTCTATCTCGCTCTCTCTCTCTATCTCTCTCTATCTATCTCTCTCTCTCTCTCTCTCAGATCAACTCTCATCTCATGGCAGCTCAGCTCCAACAATGAACTGTTCCAATTATACACTTATTTTCACATAGCTATGATAAGCGTTATACATGGACGCGTGTGCAGTTGCTGTACTTTACTAGGTACACTAGAGGCGGTTTAGCCAATCACAACACACTGGGCTAGCTAACCAATCAGAGCCCATCGCCTATTTCTGAGGCCTATTCCTGACTTTAAAAAAACAGGAAAAAATCAGCCCATTTCTCAGAGAAGGGACAGAGTTGTGTGGCATAAAGGCAAATTATGTGAAAAATAACGCGTTTTTAAAAAAACGAAGCATTAACACATGTTAGACTGCACCAAACACAATCAAGCCTAGAAAAAAAAAGTGAACCACCCCTTTAAACCATGCAAGTGAAAGAGAACTCAATTCAGTTCTCGCGTGCTCTCTGAGAGACTCTTGCTGCGCGCTCACACCCAAAGCACGCGCACATAAAGCCACCTCTGAAACAGTGCGCAACTACAGAATTTAGTAATTTTTTGTGCCTTATTGCACATTATTGCCAACTGAATGCAAAATTATGTCAGAATGCCCATCTTGGCAAGTATTCCTGTAAACAGACGTTTTTTATTAAACATGGTCGGTATATATGTAAACAGTTGTGTAACAGTGTAGTAGATCTGTGCATGAGGTCTTAAAGAGACAGCAAAATAAACCTGCTGCTATCTGTCATTAAAGTTTATTTATACATTGAAGACTAACCAATGTTATTTTAAAGTTAAATAGATTATTCCGTTTCTGTAGTATTTCTGTACCTGAATATTACTGTTAGACCTACCTGAAAAACTGTAAATGTAAAAATATGTCTAAAAAATACCCCAACTCCCCCCTCAAATAAAAAATATCCCCCCATAAAAAATAGTCACCTAAGGGGAATTCCCCCCATTTTCCAAAACAAAATTCAGGCCCTGCTCTCAAGTTGTTCCAAACTTGTACGAGTTTCTTTCTTCTGCTGAACACAAAAAAAATATATTTTGAAGAATCTTGGTAACCAAACATTCTGGTTCCGATTGACTTCCATAGTATTCTTAAAAGTCAGTGGGGATCATGTTACCACGTTTTTTTTCAAAATATCTTCTTTTGTATGAGCGACAGAATTTTCATTTTTTGGTGAACTATCCCTTTAGTATTTTAAAAAAATGATTAATGATAATTAAACTTTTTTTTTGGATTATTTTTAAATATTATTTTAAGTTTCTCTGCCAGCATGAAGTTTATGAAACACACCTCTGGTTGTGATGTTCTTATCTTTTATCTAGCTTTCTAGGTTCCGATACTCCGAGGATGACGTGGTGGCGTATGTTGTACAGATACTTCAGGGTCTGGAATACCTGCACAGCCGGAGAATCCTGCATCTGGATATCAAACCAGACAATATCATTGTAACTTACATGAATGTGGTTAAGATAATTGATTTTGGTAGTGCACACACCTTCAATCCACTGTTCCTGAAGCAGTTCTCCCCACCCATTGGAACACTGGATTACATGTGTAAGACAATTTTTCAAATATTGTTTCATATATTTTAACATTTTCTTTCTAATCTAAAAAATCTCAAGAGCTTTTTAAGTAAAACATGGAATTTTAGTTCTTTGTTATATTCCTATTCCTTCTCGTTTAGTATTTTAATTATGCATTTATTGTAAGTAATTGTGCATTTCTTCACACTTCCTAATATGTTTTAATCTCTGCTGATTACTGAAAGCTCCTGAGATGTTGAAAGGAGATGTGGTGGGTCCACCGGCTGACATCTGGAGCGTTGGCATATTGACTTATATCATGTGAGTGTTGTGCACTGCAGCTCTGTCTTTGAAAGGAAATGGGGTCTGTTTTGAAGTTCAATGGCTCGACTTGTAACGTGCCGCAGATTTGTCGCTATTTAATGTAAGACGGTAAGTATTGAAATATGTTAACGATCCTTATTGTTATGTCAGCTGTTTGTCTTGACATTCCAGAAGCTCTCTGGAGCTTGTGAGCTGTCAGTGCCTGTGATTATGTTTGACATGAATTCTATTCTAGTAAGTAACACGAAGCTTTTGTCATGCCGTACACCATTCAGGCTCAGCGGGAGACTGCCGTTTACTGAGAATGACCCTGCTGAGACAGAGGCCAGAATTCAGGCAGCCAAGTTTGACCTTAGTAAGCTCTACCAAAATGTGTCCCAAAGTGCCTCTCTGTTCCTCAAGAAGATCCTGTGCAGCTACCCTTGGTGAGTTAAAAAAAATAGTGCTTTAAAAAATATTCATCTGGGTAAATCTCAAGAAACCTGTCAAGGCACCTGTCATGTCTGGGTCACATTCCATCCAAATTGAAAGGAAATGCGCATTTATCTTACCATAGTAGTGAAACTAACCTTTTAAAAGAGAAACGTTTTTTTTTTCTTTTTATTTTTTTTTTCTAATGCAGCCATGTAAAAAAAAATGGATTTTCATTTATAGTAATGCACAAAAATATATATTATGTACATTTTAAATTATTTATACCCCATAGTAGAGTTGGTCATACATTTTTATACTGATATCTGTTTTTATTGAATAAAGTGAAAAATTATTCAAGTTTGAATCAGTTGATTATTGGGGGACATTCAATATGTTTTACTATTAAACACATATATTTATACATGGCATCGTAGTAGATGTGGTTATACTATATATCCTGATTGAAATTAAAACAAACATTATACTGACATAGTTTATTGAAAAAGTGAAAACAATATCTATAATTGAACGTAGTGAGGATCTACCTAAGAATCATAGTTAAGAATTATGGTGGTTTTTAAAGATAACTTTAAGATTTTATACTTTGTGAATATATGATAGGACAAATTTCATTTTCATTACAATAATGCATATATAATAAATTATTGAAATATTTAGTACGCATTTCAAGTATTGAGCATTCATAGAGTCCGTTGGTGTACTTTTGATACGGACTATAATAAAGAAAAGTTTTATAAATAGTTTTAATAACAGTAGGAGTATGTCTAATTAGAATGACAATTGAGCATTATGGTTTTCTAAATAATTAATAATGATAAAGGAATATAATGTATATAAAGTAAATAAATTATTGTATAATTGGTAATTTATAAATGATATGATTTTTATAAACTATAGTTTTAGATTATAAGGCGGGTTATTAAAAAATGTATTATTTGTCCTAAAATTATTCTTTGGGTGATGTTTGTGGCACCTTCACATTTCAGCATCTAGCTCTCAGTATGGGCCAGGTAATGTGTAGGTTAACTGTAACATGTAAAGGATTCTTGTTGTGCACGACCTGTGTTTAAGGGGCCAGTCCTCCATAGGGGAAGCTGACTGTAAAACTCAGGGTGCAGGATGTGATCTATGAGACTGCCCGGAGGGACAGGACTTCACATTATCCCACCCAAACACATACAGTGCGTCCTGGCCACCAAGAAGCGAGGTGAGATAACAAGCACATGAAGCCTTCTATCCCGTATCTTACAAAGAACGATTGCCACACACAGCACCCACCACACACCCCCTCAACACCCAACGATGCAACACCTGCAGCAAGCACCAATACGTCTCAGTCGAAGAGTACAGACCTCAGTGATCGTACACTCCAGGAGACAGAGAAGACGGCCTCCGGGGCGGTTCCAGGATAAGGACAGAGAGGACACAGCTTCAGATTAAACATCAGAGACCATCCGCCAAGCACCCTCTAAAAGCTGCCTCGGGCGGGCATTAGGCGGGTCACGTAACATAGCTTAACATATGGTTTGTGTTAGAATATCAAGCACAGGATCTTTTGGTCTCAACACCTGAGGTCAGTTCTGAGACAAGAAACACACACACAAAACCTCTCGTCTAAAAGCGTAATGGATTTCAGCACATTTACCTCCGTTAGCCAGCATGCACAGTGCAGTTGTGTTTTTGTCCAGGACGATGTCCTTACTTTAAGCTCTCCCATCCAACACTTTTTTTCTTATGACTTTTTGACAAACCAATTTTAGCATTGGATCTCTAGCGAATGGTCAGGAACTTTGGACCCATCGTGGTTGAGAAGAGTGACTGTATTTCATACACAAAGATCAAGAAGACAGCGATCTAGTCCATCACTTGACGCAAAAAATGTCATGTCAATATGTATTTTTTTGTGGTGTCTTCCAATTGTGAACCAGGGCCTTGAGATTTGTGGAAAATGGTGTATATCTTTTTTTGAACTAGTTTTTATGGCATAAGTAATACTTTTATTACTGCTAGTTGTTATACTGTAGTGATTATCAGTGTATATGAAAACTATTGACTGAAATCACTCTAGTTCTTACTCTAGTGCCGTCAGACAAGAGGCTTTTTGTCTTTTACTAAAGTGTTTTGACCTAAAGTGGACTGATTTTATTGTAATATTGAAAGGCCTCACAGCTTTAGGGAGTGACTTTTTGCAAGAATTCCCCGATGGAAGCTTCATATGGTTTGGCTGGCCCTGACACTACAAACCAAACTTTTGATTCTGATGTTGCGATCTTGGTAGTTACACGGGCATTTCGTCTATCTATTGCAGATTCGTGTAGCATACGCAGCTTCAGATACAAATTCTCTTTCATAGCGTATGGTTTTGAGGGGAAAGGAAAAACTCAGTCCCGTGTGAACCGGACTAACAGAAATCGAAGAGGCCGCACACGAAACAGCGTATAAAGGCCCAAATTGCAGGTGACCTCTAATGCTGTAATCTAGCGCTGATAATTGTCTCATGCAAATCAGACACTGTTCAAGCGGTGCTGGAAAAAAATACCTATGATCATGGAGGAACGGAAATGTCTCCCAAAAAAGACTAGGATATGTTGTAAAACATGTGGCTGCTGCACCGATGAATTGGTATATTATGCAAGCATTAATGCTGTAAGGATTAAATTATTCCCACAACCTGACGTACGACTCATTTATGGGGCATGTTCACTCATAATCATGTACCATTGAAAATCAGAATCGGTCAATAAAAATAATAAAGGAGTTTATCTAAATAAACGGCAAAAATATAATAAACTATATTAGATTTATTTATGTAATATATTAAAATCTGATATTTTTAATGACTGATCAGTGTTCTTCAACTTATCTCCATTTACACATGTTGATTGGTGTCTAAAAATGTTATGAATTTGATTTGATTTGAAGACTATGAACAGGTGTTGATCTTGATTTTATTAGAGACACTTAAATTACTTGCATAGTTTGTTTGCATCCTGTTTGGTGAACATAGAGTCACAGAGTCAGTGCTTCTTCTATTCTTTTTTTGTTTGTTTGTTTTTGTTGGTGAACATAGAGTCACAGAGTCAGTGCTTCTTCTATTCTTTTTTTGTTTGTTTGTTTTTGTTTAGCTGTTCATTTATCTAATGGACAATTGAGTGATTCACATCCACACAAAAAAAATCATATAAATCATATTCACAATACAACAAACAAACTTTTACAAGCTGCTAGGCAATGTGAGAGAAATGGAAATAGTATCAGGGTCCCACAGTCATGGACAACCTGGAGAATATAAATTGGACTATTCTATAGTGAATGTGAAATGTATTAGTTATACTCGGCTTGAATATATTTCATTGCCTAGAAATTGCTCTTTGTGAGCTCAATTTCCAATAAAATAATTTTTACAATTCTTTATTCAGTGATCACAAACAACAGGAAAAGACACAGAAATCCATTGGTCAAAAGGTGTGGGAATGCTGCAGTATGTCCTCATTGTTTTTACAGAGTCCTGTTGTGTCCTCATCTGACCACAGACAGCATGTGATCACCTTTGACCTTCTATCACTCACATATTGGCTTGATTAAAAAGAACTGTATTCTTAGTGTTTATTGCAGTACTTACTATGAGGTTCAGTGCAAACTCGCTTCTGTTTTCCATCACTTTGCATAAATGCTAAGATCGGGTTTGCTCTTTTAACCAATTAGTTTATTATTTGTTTTAACTTGGGTTATTCAAATGTGATCAAGCTTCTAGTTTCAAATATGTTACGGTGTGAGAACTAAAACTGAGAAGAAATGGAATCGCAATATAAAGAGGAACAAATTCAGACTCAAAATGTTGTTGTTGTGAATAAGGTTTTATATTATTTCATTTTTGTGTGTGTGTGTGTGTGTTCACTACTCTTTCAGTCATGCCGAGCAACCCTTTAATGTGAAACTAAATCAAGCTTTTCTGGAATGAATTTGCCTAAAACAGTGACAATGTGGAGATAATATGAATGTTTTACAGTAGAATGAAGTGTGTATATGTCGAAAACATGACTTTTCGTGAATAAAATCAGCTGTCAGCAATACTAAACAGACTTGAATTTATTATTATCAGTCATTTAGTGTCTCTAAGTTCATCTAATGGTCTAAATGTCATTACCAGACTTCAGAACATACAAAATCAACCATAAACAGACCATTAGCTTGACACTACATTCACAGGCTCAAATGGGATATTTTGAATTTTCAGTCTCTGGCTTTCCACCTGTGCAATCTTTTATTTGGGAGCTTTTATGTTTCACATGCCTACTTCAGAATCTGACGCCATCACCTCATTGCAAGGTACTAATACAGCGACTGTTCAATCCCAGAACCTGTTGATTGATCTTTTATCATTAGCAGTATGTCATCTCAAAGATCTCCTCCACCCAATATCAAACTAGAAGACCTCTATAACGTATTTTTTAAAACGCGCAGATATGAGGACACTGGTCCATTTGTTGGATGCTGAGCAGAAAACCTAAGAAGTTCTCCCAGGTTGGGTAATACTTCATTTGATCAGCATCAGAATTTAGAATTAATGTCATATCCATAAAATTCATAACTCATGTGCCTTAACTATTCATTAACCTTCTCTTGCTCATACTTGGTGATTTGTTTGATTACTTTACCTTAATTTAATCATCTTAAAATTCAACCTCAGGATCTTTGTTATATAGATATATATACTATATATAATCACTAAATGCTGGTTAAAAAGGTACAAACCCACTATGGTTGTTTGAACCCAACTGCTGGGTCAAACAACCTAATAGCGTGGGTTGTCCCTTTTTAACCCAGCATTTTTAGAGTTGTGTATATATATATATATATTATATATTCTATAGTATATAATATCAGACACCATTTTTAAAATATTTAACTTTATAGGTTTTGTGTCTCTTATTTACTGAGCCGTTTAATTATACCAGAATTTCTACATGGTGTCCTCTCTTTTCCCTCTTAATATGTGTTAAAATACTCAGCATTTTGAGAACTTATACAATGTTTTAAAGTTATTTACTATTTATAGTGCGTGTATAATTTGTATTTTTGGCAAAAAAATTATTGTCCCCAATTCTGCTGCAATTAGCATCAGAGAAAGCATTTTTAGAGAGGGATTATTTTTACAATAAATTAATATATGCTACCTATCAAAAGTTTGGATTTTTAATTATTTTGAATGCATATTTTTTCAGTAAGTATTCATATTATAGTAAAAACGGTAATGTTGTTAAATATTATTACAATTTTAAATAACCGATTTTCATTTAAATATATTTTAAAATGTACTTTATTCCTGTGATTGCAAAGCTGAATTTTCAACAGTCATTACTCCAGTCATTAAAGTCACATATCCTTCAGAAACCATTGTAATATGCAGATTTGGTGCTTTAAAAACATCTGTGATAAATTTTTCCAGGATTCTTGATGAAGTTCAAAAGAACAGTATTTATTTAATGTTTACTTGCGTAACATTATATAATCACTTTTAATGCACTGTAGCTGAATCAAATTCATTTCTTTCTTAAAAAAAATAATAATTAAATCTTACTGACTCCAAACAATAATTTAAAAATAATTAGAAACACATTATTTTTAGTAAAAAAAAGAAAAAATCCAAAAACAATCTCACACAATATCAAAAACCTTCTCCAGTACGACATAAATGTTTTAACTTTGGTGAAACATAGCTTGAAATTACATTTTTCACAATTTCAAAAGCGCTTCTAATTGAGAATCACTTATGCAGAATACATCTGTCCAAAATCTGCACCACAACATTCAGGACGCGCTTTGACCATGAATGACGCTCAAGTCCAAGAGGCAGCTATCCACATCCAGCTTCATAGCGAGAGTACTGTAACAATCGCATATAGATGGAGCTCTATTTAATGCTGTGTGCCTCAGCTGAATGTAACAGCTGACCTTTGATGTGTTGTCTGTATGAATGTGCACCATTGTCCGTCTAAATCGAGGAAAAAGCTGCAACATAAAGGGCTCTCCAACGTGTGTCTGAAGGAACTGAAAGATGTGGTTCTGCTAATCAAAGACTGGAAAACAGCTGAAGGATGGACCCAAGTACCAATATGTTTTTGAGGATCCTGATGTTGAGTCTCTGGTAGTGTGTGAAGCCATCTTGGATGGCCAGAGCAAATATAAAGTGTGTATAGTATCTTATATTGACCTCATAAATCACAAAGGAAGTGCTTGACATGCCAGTTGATGAGTGTTACAGAAACGGAAAATACTAGTTAGTTCACCCAAAAATGAAAATTTGATGTTTATCTGCTTACCCCCAGGACATCCAAGATGTGGGTGACTTTGTTTCTTCAGTAGAACACAAATGATGATTTTTAACTCCAGCCGTTGCAGTCTATCAGTCGTATAATGCATGGCAATGGTAACAAAATCTAAAAAAAACATGCACAGACAAATCCAAATGTGTCTTAGGACACATTGATGTCCTAAGACACGAACAAAAAAACAGTTTGTGCCAGAAACCGAACAGTATTTATTAATTTTTTTTTACCTCTAATACACCACTATGTCCAACTGTCTTTGAGTGCGCGCACGGCATCCGGTGCGTGAGGTGTGTACACGCTCTGGCGTAGTTTACGCAAGCGCCGGAAGCGATCTCTCGCGCGTATACGTCACTCATTGTTTACACAGTGCACAGGCATTGTAGGTACGACGGCTAATCAAAATGGTACTTACTTGCGCTTATCCGGATTGTTCAAACCGACTTTAAACTAAAAGATTACGTTCTCTCGTGCGAACTCAATCGGGAGTGGTGACTTTCCACGTATTCCCAACTTCTGAGCCTGCTCGCCTGAAGTTATGGTTGATTGCTCTTCGGCTGGATATCAAACACACCCATTAACGTAAACTACACCAGAGCGCGAACACACCTCACGCACCGGATGCCGTGCGCACGCCCAAAGGCAGTTGGACACAGTGGTGTATTAGAGGTAAAAAATGATATAAATACTGTTCGGTTTCTGGCACAAACCGATCGTTTCGTGTCTTAGGACATCAATGTGTCGTCACGAGCCGCAGGGTTTAGTTTGGATTTGTCTGTGCATGTTTTTTTTACTCTCATAGATTTTGTTACCATTGCCATGCATTATACGACTGATAGACTGCAACGGCTGGAGTTAAAAATCATCATATGTGTTCTACTGGAGAAACAAAGTCACCTACATCTTGGATGCCCTGGGGGTAAGCAGATAAACATCAAATTTTCATTTTTGGGTGAACTATCCCTTTAATGGGTTTTATTTTGCCCAGTAACCTTTCCCAGATTATCAATCACACCGAGGCATTAATACTTTTCTCACCATCAAATAAGCATAACCAGCAGACTCAGGGAAGTATAAGATCCTCTGAGCAGTTAAACAGACAAACAGAGACACGGGTCCTCTTGTCTCTTGTCTTGTGGTTTATACACTTCAAATCATGGCCTTTGTCTTCATTGGACCGCAAACAGTGATTCCTCTATGTCAATATGCTAAAATAAAGGGCTTGCTGAGGACCTCTTTACCCTGTAAAGCCTGCTGTATCATATTGGAAATGCACATTTTAAAGTCTGTAAATTATAAACATGGTCAAAACTTTAATGAAAAAACCTGCCTTTTTAAATGTAAGAATAACTTACAAGATATCAATATTTAATTTTGGACACACACACATACAGTATATATTCTATATGAGCCATAAAAGCCTGGTGTATCAAATATTTTCTCTCTCTCAGAAAAAAAAAGGACGGTTAAAAAAGGTTTGTACTTTTAAAGCATTATAATGTGTCATCAACAGATTTAATATATCTAATACATTTATCTCAGATGAGGAAAACTAAATAGATCTTTAATCAAGTTTTAAAAATAATACGTAACTACATTTATATCAGTGTTGCAGGGCCGTAACCACACCGAGTATTCAGAATATGATGTGGTCGATCATTAAAGTTATTTACTTTAGACTTACATTTTGTCCCCGGATGCGGGTACAGCCTTGACTCTGATGCATGATGGCGCAATAAAAAATGTTTCAATATTTTTTTTTTTTTTTTTGGATGTGACAAAGCAATCTAACTCATAATCTGGAGGGTCTTGCTCATGTTTTCAGTGAATGACTGGTAACTGTTAAGTGTAGTTGTGTCCCCATCAATACCAATGATGTAAACTTTGTAACAACATGACAGAGTGCTCGACTTTGAGGACTCTCCCTGAAGGACTGTCTCAGCCCCCTCCCCCGCCTAGCAACTCCGGCCAAAAAAATTCCTAGAAAGTTGTTTTACCGTTTAAACTTGAAATATACACTCATAATTTGAAAGTCATTTATCGCCTTACACCTTATGATGATATTACCTGTCGGACTTAGAAAAACTGTTTGGACTCAAATCAGCACTCCCTTGCGGCGAGGCCAAGAGATTTTTAACTTTTTTCTTGTTAAGGTTGTAGATTTTTAAAGGGCAACGCCTATTATTTGTCCAGTCAGCGAATAGAAACACTTTGTACCATCCATCTTTCTTAGCCATTCAAGTGAAATAATAAAAAAATAAATAAATAAATCTAATTGGATACTTATAGTGAAGAAAATGTTTATTGGTGTACGTTTGAACGACTTTTTCAATAAAAAATATACAAAATAAAATAAAACAAATAAATAAAAAAGTTGACCCCACCAAAATGATACAATTAATTTACAGAGAATCTTTAAAAAGTAACATTTTCCTCTTTTTTTTTTTTTTACATTAAGAAAACAAACGGAAGTTTTGCCACTTTAAACCTGGCCTACAATATTGTGCGTATTATAAGTATACTGTATAATGCTTACATTGTAAAGCCAGTAAAATAATAATTATTGATGTACAGAGTTCTTTACTTTTTAAATATTACATATTACATAAAAATATCACATTTACATAATTTATATTAATGTGTGCAATACAATAAAACGTTTAGCTAAACTTTAGCTGCGCTGATGTTTTGCTTTTTGTGAGGCTACCTTCCTGTTGCTTATTAAATGTTACATTTGAACAGGTACTAAAAGAAATATTCACAGGCACTGGTAGATACACTTGTTTTTCTTCTGATTCGTAACATATTCCACATTCATAAACTTCAAAATGTGGCTCGTCTTGCCCGAGTTGTCGGTGCCCCTTTAAGACGAAGGGTGCCTTGAAACCGTCGAGTTCCATGTTTGTATGTTGAAACTGAGAGCAGAGCCGAACTCCATGTTGTGAAAAGTTATCTTCTAGGAACTTAACTTTTTATGATTCTTTTTATTTTTTATTTTTTGTCGTCTAACTTATAAAAGCATAGATATCACATTCAGCCTCGTATGGTGTCGCATTATGAATGTTCTTAAGCGGTAAAAGTCTTGGATTTTTGGGGGCATTTGCAGTTTTTTTTTCCCAATTCAATTGTAGCCAACGGAAATATTTTAATACGGAAGCCCATTTGAAGTTGCGTTTTTACTGGCTTTACGGACCTCATGGACCACCCGTCCTCGTCGATCATAACGCAAGTGAGCAGGGATGAAGAAGCCAGTGCTGCTTTACGGGACAGAGGTGAGTTGAGAGAAAGTTTGGAGTCGGCACATGTCAAACTGATGAATGCTTGGAGCGCGGCGGCCGCTTCATACAAAGTTTAATTCCGTCAAAATGCCGCATCGACTCGACTTTATGGAAAACTCCGTGTTCAACCACACATTTCCGCACATCAAAACACTACAAAACATGTGATCACCTCTTTCTGAGGCTGGTGACCGTTGTGCATGCTTGGATCAGGGTCAAGTCCCTAAATTATAATAGTACAGTCGACCTATCACATGACTTACAGTACTTCATTTGCCTGCCTAAACTCCGTTAAAATTGAAAACAACGTTTAGTTTTTTTCTGTAATGAGCTTTGGAAGGTGGAGGGCGTGTCCATGTGACGCACGTGTGAGGGAGGCTGTTTACTCGTAGTGTGTGTCTCTTGTACAGCGTCTAGCCCCAGGTTTCCCAACCTTTTTTTAGTCGCGGCGCCCTTTGGAAATTTTAACAAACTTGTAGCACCCTACAAAATTAATTTTGTCACAAATTTGAATTTCTAACTTCGATATGATAAATTTGAAAAGTATAGATATTCGGTAACAGGGAAGAACTGCAGAATATAATGTCATACATATTTTTTATATTATTAAAAAAAATTTGTCCATCAATGGTGGCAATCAGTAGGATAATTTCTAATGAGGAGACCAATTTATATGACAGTTTTTAATGTAGGCTTTTATACATATAACATTATTTATTTACCATTATAACTAGCTATCTCACAATTTTTGCTCACTCAGTGTTGTTTTTATTTTACAGTGGGGTAATTTTAGTGCAGTAGCACGAGATAGCTTGATTTCAAACTGAATTGATAACACGGAGATTAATAGCTTTTTAGTTTTCAGGTAGTCTCACAAGGTAAATATTTCTTTTTTTTTTTTTTAGCAATCATCCAAATAATGTTTAGTCCTAGAAAGCTATTATTATCAGAACACGTGAACATAACACAGCGGTTAGCAGATCAATGAATGAGAGGGCAGCGTTACCAGATTTGCTCATATACACCATGTTACAGAACAGTAGGGCTATTGCAGACAGAAACAGTACTGTACTACATCAATGTTTCCTGTCAGCTTGTTTTTTTTTGTGGACTTTGCTGTTCCGATGAGCATTAACGGTATACGAGTGGAGCGACTGAG
This sequence comes from Sinocyclocheilus anophthalmus, assembly GCA_018155175.1. NCBI lineage: Eukaryota > Metazoa > Chordata > Actinopteri > Cypriniformes > Cyprinidae > Sinocyclocheilus > Sinocyclocheilus anophthalmus. Next base: position 46,089 of record JADLZN010004349.1, read on the forward strand.
CGTAGCTCCCACATAGAGCAGTATAATACGCAAAGCGTCACACCACGTGAAAGTGAAACCTGAGCGGTGAACTCATTTTCGGCAGCCGAAATTTCGGTGCATCTCTAATTATTGGCAACAACAGAAATGGATATTATATAATAGATGCTTTTTTGAACATTTTAGCAATTTAAAAATATTAAAAAAAGATTTTTTACATGGCACCCCTGCTCTCGACAGACGAAACACTGGTCTATCCTGTCATTTTATGCTTATGTGTGCACGTAACTCATAATGAATGACTCCCGAGTCCCTCCTCAGGTGACGGATTATCATGAGATAAGATTGCATCTTATAATCATTGTTTGGTAATGGCAGACTGCTAGCCTCCCTCGTCTTATCTCATTCCTTTTATTGTATTAAACTGGTTAAGTTTTGTAGTCCGTATTAATTTGGAAAAGATTTGTTAAATGGTTAAGAAAGGACGTGTAAAATGGAAATGCTTCATCAGTTAAATTTTGGACACAACTATGCTTCGTTGATGCTGTTTTTTACATTTTGCATTAAAGTCATCCAAAATTATGAAATGACAAAAAGGGAAGTGGTGGAATCTTGTAATTCTAACTTCAAGCATTTAAGACTTTAGATGACAAGGTTTTAAGATTACTCGAAATAAATTCAATGAGCTGTCCAAACTTTTGCCTGGTGAAATTATCAAAAGGTCATAGGTCATGATGTCACATTAAGCAAGATGGGCCACTATTTGCAGGTCAAAGGTTAGATGAAAAGGGACTCTTTAATCAATTATTTGACTTCTCAGGAAAATAGTATGGCTACTACTAGGGCTGTCAAAATAGCTGAAAAACTAAATTTGAACTTTTTACTTAAATATTATCAAAATTAGGGGTGCTCCGATTGATTGGCTACCGATCACTATCGGCCGATAATCACGTTGGGATGACTGATCGGCGGTCTCTAAAAAGGCCGATCTCAAAAAACGATCTCAAGCTGATGAAGCTGCCGTGAGAGATTTGGCACGACATGCAGCAGCACCGCCTCAGTCTCTGTCCGGCCTAGGTGAAATCATTATAATGCTGAAGGTGAGGTACTCACCTTCATATTTCTTCATTAAATAACTTAAAAAGTAATTCAAAATCCTTGAGTGAGATGTAATTTCACAAACAGCGTAAGTGAATCACCGCGCACACGCTCTCACTCTTTCTCTCTCAAAATACGCAAATGGCTTCAAATCACCACATCGCGTCTGTGTATAAGCGAGCTGCACGCTGCACAGTTGACACAGGAATAGTCACTTGCACAGTTGAGGCGGTGTCACATCGTCGCTAAAGTTTATAAATTGCATTACATTTTATTTATTGCCAGTGTTTAACCATTCAGCCTCGCACAGCTCTCCCTGGAGACCGTGCGCTCAATGCACACTCCACGCACCACACATATGCCAGTTCACATTACTCCGTTTGCAGTCATATTTTTTTCCATGCTCCTGTAATGGATTAATAAATGTGCACCTGCACCCCGTTTTCGGTCTGTCAGTGCGTTCAGGAGCTTGGCGTCTCAACAGAGTAGCAGAGAATTTCTTGCACCGAGTCTATTTTTGGCTGCCCTGCAAGCGCTGAATTAAGTACAGCGCATTTTTGCCGTAAATATGAACATGGATGTAGGAAAAGGCGTTTTCCATTCCTTCTCGATTCTGTAATTTCGACAGAATAAAGGACGGCTCACCGAGCTGGAGGGTTATGGCCAGAAGATACGTCGATCGAGATACCTCAGCAACGTCACTTTCTTCGCCTGCTCACTCAATAAGCCTTGCCGTGGCGCGATCCATAACTTTCAAAAGCTCATCATACGCAGGGCAGGAGGATTGGGAAGGCTCAGCCTCAGCTTCTCTGCCCTCCTCAGACATTTCCTGCTTTTGCTGGGCTGAACCCAGCAGAGCACTGGTCCCTGGATCAGAAAATGTTAATGAAATAACATCATCCTCCATCGGCTCACTCTCGTCCACAGCCGACGAGCGCGAGAGGGAAAGCCCCTCTTCAAACTCATCGGCCAGATCCACCTGCGATCCCCACGAGCTCATTCTCCTTCGTGCCTCAGCAGCGGCGGGTCCTGAATCGTGGGAAGCAGATGGCTGCCCCTCTTTCCTCGAAAAGAGAGACAAACGAGAGTGGAGCTTTTTTCCTTGAAAAAAACGCTCGCAGTGCACGCCGATTGCCCCCTCGGAGGCATCGTGTGCGTGCTCTTCGCCCAAACAAATAACGCATAGATCGTGTGTGTCATCAGATGTTAAACAACGACAACACGGATGCACACATCCTCTAAATGTTCTGCTAGTGCTCGCCATAATAATAGAATAGAGATCGCTCTTACCACGTTCAAATGCACGCTTCAAACAAAACAGTCATTGAAGATGAAGAAGAGAATGACATGTTCTTCCGGCGCCTATTTATACTAATAGTCGCACCGGTAGTGACGTCATGGGCTGTCGCCGGCCAACATGTTGTTGGTGTTTTTTCAATGTATGCTTCAGACACGGGTCACGACGAGGCATTCCCCATAGCGACCCCTAGAGGACGCAGTTCGAAGTTCTCTTGAAAGGGAACAAATACACTCAGTTTCCCTTAGCAACTATTAACAGAGTTTATGATATCCGGATATTCAGAGCTCTACACTCTTAAAAATAAAGGTGCTTCACGATGCCATCGAAGAACCTTTTTGTCTAAATTTTCCATAAAGACCTTTAACATCTGAAGAACCTTTCTTGTTCACAAAAGGTTCTTTGTGGTGAAAGAATGTTCTTCAGATTATAAAAAGGTAAGATAGAGATGGTTCTTTAAAGAACCTTTGACTGAATGGTTCTTTGTGGAACCAAAAATGGTTCTTCTATGGCATCGCTTGAAGAACCTTTTGAAGCACCTTTATTTTTAAGAGTGTAGCTATGAATTTACAGAGCACTCATAATGTCTCTCTGTGTGTGTTTGCCTTGGCACTTTTATTGCCCTGGGTTGGTGTGTCAGAAAAGACTGTTAAACCGTTTGTGTCTCCAATCGCTGTGCCTGAGTGCAGACAAGAGACCAACCAAAGGGTGTGATCTGGCATTGAATGTGCTGTAAAAGATGAAAGTGTGTGCTTTTTGGCAGTGGTTTAAAATGACATGATGACAGCTTCTTAGGGTACTCATAATATTGTCTATGTGGTCTGCTCAGACAAAAAGCTCCTGGACCACATGTGAGAATCCACCAACACACCATTTTATTCAGTAAATAAATTCAGTCTTCAAAATGAACCTTTAGCAGTAGCTTACCATTATTAATCGCAAAGAACTGAGACACTTCGGGACAGGAGACGTTGACAACCTGTCCGACCTCTGCCCTGTACCAGCACCAAAAGTCATCCCACTCAGTACGACACCCTGAGATACACAGAAACAAATAAATAACTATTAAACAGACACATCAAATATTTGTCAAAGCATAATTACCTTAAAATTGTTCTGGAAGATGTTTTAGTTATTATGAGAACCTAGATAGATAGGCATACAGATAGATAGATATATAGATAGATAGAGAGATAGATATATAGATAGATAGATAGACTCTCTGCACTAATTGATAAAAAGGTTTAGATAAGCTACAGTCTTCACGGGTGAGCATCTGTTTGAGGAATATAAGAGAACTGTGGAAACCTTAGCTGGATGAACGAAGATGACTTTGAGCATAATGAGAGCCACAGGGATCATATTTGGTCATGACTACATAAATATGACTGCGACAACTTAGCAACGGATCTTATTTCTGCTGCTCGCAGATCTATATCCTCAGTATATTATACATATGTACACTAGTGTTGTAATTGTTAACTAAACCTTAACCTATAATATGTTCCATTATTATCAAACAAAAGATTGAAATACTAATATAAATTTACATTAAAACAACAACACCAACAAATGTTCACCTTGGCAACTACTGAAATTATCCAGTTTTTTTATCAATCCAATACCACAAAAACTGAATTAAAAATAATTACTGAAATTTCTGAATTTATTGGCTTATAAACTTTTTAACAAAATAAAACTATAAAACAAACTAAAAAAATACTATTTTAAATATTAATACATTCTAAAATAGTATATAAATGACACTGAAATAGCCCTAACACCGACATACTGTATAAACACTGACAGACTTAAACTAAATAGGTATTTAATTGAAGAACAGATTCATCCTCATTTAAAAACTGTTGCTGACTCCCAGCAGTTCCACAATAATGTATATAAAGATTCCTGACAGAACTAAAGCCTGCTTCAGGTTTCCAAAGCATTTTCTGATTTAAACCAACTCTATCCACGCTTCTCCCAAACCTCTGTTCTGGAAGTGTGTACACTGTGTAAGTACAAATTCACTTGTACAGCTATCCAGTGATTTCCACTCACTTAATTGTAGGGGGCTCCAAAATCACAAACACACACAAAATAGAGTTGCTTTTAAAAGATTTTCTAATTTCAGTCTATTCTATTTTTACTCACTTGCCTCTTACAACTACTTATCTCTCTTTACTATATTCTCACTTTATGCATATAACAATAATAATAATGATAAGTTATTAAAATTATTTATTCATTGATCACATCCAAGTAGACCACAACAACACTTGCCATTAACACCAGCCTTTGCCGTAATAGAGAAATATTTGCGAGAGAGATACGACTCAGCATATAGAGAGAGCTGGAAATCATAGAGAGAGCTGGAAAAGTATATGAGAATGAGTGTGAAACTCTCTGGCACACACAGACATTTATGGAAGTTTGGGCTGGTCCCCACAGGAACGAGAAAAACTTTGAAGGCCTGATGCCACCTCATTAATGTAAGTATTATCAAAGCACTACTGGAAAAAAAGCTATATGCATTTATTTTTTATGGCCAGGCCATCTGACTGCCTGTGTTGTCTTTGACAGGACAAGCAGAGATTTATCAAATAGGATTCATGAAATATAAACCTTTTACTTAGACTTTTTGAGTACAATTGTAAAATGATTAAGTGTTTTTTTTTTTAAAAGCACATCTTCAATTAAAATTTAATTCATCTTCAATTTATATGTTGCAGAACATTCTGGTCATCTATACTGTATATCTGAAGCTCTAACAGCTATGGATTGGATACATTAATGTCATCAATGTAACTGAATCAATCTTAACCCTGTGGCAGAACTGCAAATCAAAATAATCGCACACATAATTCAACCAAATTCGCTAACTGCTTTAGGCTTAGAACTTAGTGACTGATAATGGCATGGAGCTCTCAGTAGTTCATTTCACTGAAATACGGCTAAATGGCTGTGCCTCCTATCGATGTGTATTCATTCAGTGAATTGACACGGACTCTAAGTAAAAACGTAATGCATTATAACTAATATGATATTATGTATTGATCCTGATATGAAATATGTTATTTTCCATGAACTCTCATATTCACTTTAATGTGATTCATAACTATTTATCATAAATCTCTCAGTTTTTTCTGTCTTTCATTCTCTTCCTCCAGTATCTTTTATAACTGCATTTGTTTTTAGGGACCCTTTATTTTATTATAAATAACGTATTAGGTTACTATTAATATGTACCAGCATGCCATGATCTAACACCAAACATCTAATTCACCACTTAAATCCTAATAATAATACCCTAAAACAACAAAGCACATTAAAAATATTCCAACATTTCCAGTCCTGCTTGTTCACTGTCAGTTAAAGATAGATATTGCAGTTACAGTTTTATTGTTATGATCATTTTGAAATTAGTATAAAAAAAACAATCAAAAAGTATTCCCAATTGCTTTCAACAGCTTGACAGAAGGATCATGAACATGGCCTTCTATTCGATATTGATAACATAAATACCCATTTTATTTTCACCATAGACAATGACACCTCTCCAAGCGAGATGCATTGTGTAATGTGGCATACAAGATGCAAGATGTAAAAGCTATCAGGATGAATAGAATCTAAGGGCTCCTCAATCACTTCCTGTAGATCTTGACATGTTATAAATAACAGAATTGTGGTCATTGATTATTTTTTTATTGCTTAATCTGTTGAAGGGCAGAAAGGTCCACACAATGGAGGACATATGTGATATCTGATTATCACTGATATTACAGTTACCTGAACTGGTCTTTCTATTTAGTTTTTCTCTCTACCATTTTCATGGTATAATTTTCTCATTATTTTATTATATCCTATTATTCTCCATAGACAGTAATTTCATGCAGCGAAACATGCTGTACTGAACACCCACCTGATTGGCTGACCATTAAAAAGTGGTCATAAGTCCTGGCATGCCTCTTTCCTCTATAACTTAGTGTCAAGCCTAGGCTGCTCTGTAATACATCAAAAGAGGATCATGGTGCCTGCCCTCCGTAAAATCAGTGTTAATTAAAGTCTATGTGGATCAACAAGCAGAGCAACATGGGTTTCCATTAAGAACTCAAGGGCAGAACTTACACCTGCACTGATTCCGGTACGGACTTGTAAAAACCTCATTATGTCTAAACCACACTTGCCAATGCTCTAAAAACTCAGTCAAGGTGGAAACACCATAAAGCCATACTAGCCCAAGGAGGTCTAATACCTGGAGAAAGCTCTCTGTTAGCATTCTCATTTATCTCAATCCTGGCTCAGTTCTCCAGCCTGCTTACTTTAAGGCACTCACCTGAGGCATGAATGTCATAATTATCTAATTAAAGGAAATTATGTCATGCCAATGCTAATGCTGACGGCACAGCAAGAAAGTGCTCAGTCTGGCAAGAGACAGGGAAAATATCCAAAAAGTCCATTCTACACTTTTTATAGCCCTCTAAAACAAGTTGTGTACTTAAGAAATAATAATATTAAATAAAATATATCAAATGAAAAAAAGAGCAATTTAAATATTTGTTTAAAAAATTTAATAATTTATTTAATCAAAATACACAGATATGTTGAATGACCATCAACGGAAAATACACTTTTTTACACTTTTTAGAGAAATAAATATATACAGTATATACAAAAACAAAGTTTGGTATAAGGCTGCATTTATTTGAAATGCAATACAAACAGTCGTATTTAAAATTAGAATATATTTTAAAATGTATTTTTTTCCTGCACGGGCCTGCAAAGCCATTACTCCCCCCCCCCCCCCCCCCCCAAACAATCTTCATTGTCCCTATGATCTTTCAGAAATCATTCTAATGTGCTGATTCGGTGCTCAGCTATTATCAGTTATTATCAATTATTATTAATAAGGGGTGTAAACAGCAACCTTGCGTCATACCCATATAATTTACTTCCGAGATCATACATTTCAGCTTATTGAGTGCGTATTATCTTAGGACACTCGTTATGTTTTGCATTCTACATTTTTAAATGGTGTTTGCTCCACTAACTTGAAATAAAAAATTTATTTGTCTCATCAACATTTGTCATGCCCACAGTGGCTGCTTTCTCATTTGTACACTTTTACTTGCAGGTATGAAACAGCGCTTGAGTCACCTCTTACTCTGCCAAAAAGAGTCTCATGAGAAACTAAAAGATACATGGTTGAGATTTCTGAAATATTATTTTGCTGCATTACAAAGACAGATCCTCTTTTATTTTTATTTACTGGAAAATTACTGGAAAAGCATTCCCTATGCAGGAGCATCGATTTTCAGTGTAATTCATAATCCCTTGTATGAGTTTCAATTCTGCTCAAAGTCTACACAATTACTCAAAGCATACAAATACAACATGCAGCTAATATGAGGAATTATAAGGTTTTAGTGCAATAAGTTACTGTCATTCTCAAATCCTTCCAGAGTTTGAAGGCACCTAAGGTGAAAAGGGTTTCATTTATGTTTAATAAACAAATCTGATTATTAAACAGCAATGAATATTCATGTGCTTCAGCTTTCATGCTGCTGTGATGTGTGTTTAAGATTTGAGAGCATTTGGGTGCTCTCCAAACCTGTCTATAGATATAATTTCATTAGCTTACTAAAGGTGGTACAGAGGTCACCATTGAATTCATGGAAAACAATATACTACTCTGGGGAAGTCTTCAAGGAAGTCCATATGGAGCAACTCATATGTTAACAAAGTGGTGAAAAGGCCTCAGTTCAGAAATGGAATACATATTCCTTGTACTCTTTTGTTCAACAGTTTTGTTCAACAATGGGTGGTTCAAAGAATCAAGAGGTCCATTTAATATAAGGTTTTACATGGGCATTTTCATACAAAGATCCTGCCTTTTTGGGTATTAAGATGTCATCTCCTTTTAAATTGGAGAGGACTGAGATGACTTTCACCAAGGTTGTGTCTTATAGAGGATAAAACAACAATTCCTCAAATTAGAATTAATCATTTCTCCACTGTTAATTATAGGGACATTTATAGGGAAAGTGTTATCAAATGTGAATTGAAAATCCAAACATTTAGAAACTTGGAAGAACTTTGTTGAGAATATTAATGTTATAAATTGTACTGCATTTTATTTCAATCCATCCATCCATCCAGTTTATTTATACTGTTATTTGTCTAACTTTGTAAAAATTGTATTGTATTTTATGTGTCTAACATTACTATACTACACACACACACACACACATTTTTTATACATAGTGTTTTACAGATTATATATAAAAACAAGACAAATAATCAATCTCCCTCAAAACAAATATTATGTTTAATGCATCTTAAAACCTTAGTGAACAGAATCATGCCTTAAACATTATGATTCATTATCCTTTGATCACTGACAAAAAAAAGTCACAAAGTCACAATGCAAGGAGTTGTATTGATCCTCACCCTTCATCAGCAGCCAGAATCGAACAGCTTCTGTTTGAATAACTGCCTTTAATCTCCTAAATCTCTACACATGATTGCATCCTTTAAATACATTGCCTGACCTGGCCTATATAGGAAAGTGTAATGCTTAAAACTGTAAACCTAGTTTTCAGCCCGCCAGTCAATCATAAATCTTCTCAGTCTGAGATTCATGCTCATCATGAATATCTTGAAAAATCACATTCATCTCAACAAATGTCCTATTACCAATCAGCAAATGAGTAGACATTAAGGACATAAAAAGATGTAAAGTAGTAAGGATTATATTAAATCAGACGGGTGAGCTCACCGGTGATATTGTTGCTGTTGCGGGCCTCTTGTCTTTGAGTGTGAATGCATTGCTCTCGAGCCCTCATATGCTCAGCCACCACAGCACATTCTGGATGAATCGTTTCCACCTGATGATGTTTAAAATGAAATGAAATTACAAACTGCAGCACATATTAAGAACCTGCATAAAAATGCTGAGCCCATTAGAAAAAGCTAATTAAAGATTTCACAATTTCAGTCACTTGCCATTAAGTCAAAATGACAATCAGGAACAATTATGACATTTCGAATATTATTTGCTAACAGCTTGAACATTCATTTAACTAGATTTGTGTTTCACAGAAGAAAGATCACATGGGTTTTGAAAAGGTAAAATGGTGCTGAATAGTTATTTTGGGGGTTAACACATTCAAATACACTGTATATCTATTTACAGGATCTAAATATTTATCATGTTGAGACTATTGAAACCCTAGCCACACAACAAAATTGGTCTGTAAAGTCTCATTATCTCTACCAATTTGAGCCTCTCTTGCCATCATTTACTATAATTAAATGTATTAGAGATAGAAAGAGCAATAAAGAGGGAATAAACATATAACAAAATGTGTGGGATGCTGTCTCATCGACAACATAAAAAGGAAAAGTTGCTTCTGTTTCACCTCTTTGCTGCATAAAAATACCTGTAATGCCTGCCCACTTATTCCTGAGAGGAATGAGAGAGAGTCAGAGGTGGGTGAATGCTAATGATCCGATTAAGCCTGAGGTTACGGTGGAATGAGCAGTAGAAACAAGTCAAGTCACCTTTATTTATATAGCGCTTTTAACAATACAGATTGTTTCAAAGCAACTGAACAGCATTAATTAGGAAAATATTAATAATGTATATAATGCAAAATGACAATAGTAAACACTAATTTGTCAGTTAAAGACAGTTCATCATTGAATTCAGTCTCACACACCCCAACCTCAACACCGCTCAGTGTAATAATAGCGGTTTCCACATGTCAACGATATCGCTGGAAATGAGCAGTTCCCCACGAAGGCACGTCAGATGGTGCGACGTTTCAGAAGTGTTCCTGAACAGATCCCTACGGACCATCCAAATGACAATCAAATGGTGAATCATAACAATACTAGAAAAAAGTGAATTGTTGTATTTATTCTAGAGGGACGCATAAGAGGTCTGTGTGTCATATCATGTAACTTGAATAAATAGTATGACGTCAGCATGGAAATCAAGGATAAACATTCCAGCGATGTTGATTATTATGGATGACATTGGTGAAGGATGCCTTCACTGAGCTAATAGGCAGAAATCTGAATCTTCAGGGCAGACAACTGATTTCAAATACCTAGCCTAAAACACCTAAAACAACTCTAATAAAGCAGAAACTAATAATTTAAATAATAACTGGGTGCTGTTAACCCGCCGTATTTTAAAGAATGTTACTGATTGACACTTTGAATGGACAAATATGGCTGTGCATGTATCTGTGCACGACCAAAACACTGCTGTGGTGATATTTCCACCGATTATATTATATAGATTTTTCTATATAACCTCTAACCAATGTACACAATGTAAAAATGTAAAATTTTGATTAATGTACATTGTAATAGTACATTTATTCAACAATGAATGAAATGTAAAAATCTAAGTAATCCATTCGACTCTTGCAAAATATAAGTCATTAGAAGGCACACTGAACATACATTCAAACTTGTCAAAGTGGCCCAGTTGGTCACAAGATATATGAGAGTCAATGGAGTTTGACGTTATTAACATCAAACCTGGTGGCAGGTTTTGAGTCTGTGAATGAGATTTGAACATTATATCAGAAAAGGAACCTTTCATATGGCTTTGTAATGTTTGGAATGCAGTATGGACACATTCGTATGGACTTTTTATAGAGCTTTTGTTATTTTGGATCCTTTTGTGTTCAGTGGAAGACAGAAGACTGGGTTTCAACCAACAAGAAGGTAAGTAAATGATAAACCCTAAAAGTTTATTGTTGGCTAATCATAAACCCAATAAAAAAAGGGAAATAAATCGATTACTCCGAAATGAGCTGAATATGGCACCATTTTTGGTGATACAAGATAAAATAGCTACAGAATGAGATTTGTTTAGATGTATTTCTCAGATACAACCAGAAAGTTATCATTTGAATGTTTACAATTTAAAATAATATTTTTGATTTGCATTCTATAAAAATATCATTTGGGTAAAAATAGTACTTGGTAAAACTGGACTTTTGGTAGTTAGGGAATAAGATGCAGGTTTTTGCATTGAAACACCACACAGTAAAGTGACAACTGTTTAGTCAATTCTCTCATAAGAGTTCATTTCATTTTAAAACAGATGTACATTGTGTCTTCAAGTTTGCATTTGTGTTTGAGTATCTATAAAGAGTATGTATATTCAAAAGATTGATGGAGATTTGTGTGGGAAAATTAGGCAAGACCAACTGCTGCAGTTATTTAAAAATGTTACACCGCTGAATGCATAATGACCTCTTTTCTTATATTTACGTTGCATGTAATCAGCATATTAAACCCAACCAGAGTCTACAAATCTCCCTGGCATTTTCTCAAGCCAAGGCCAAGGCTCAACTTGGACATATAAAAACTGTGAGGGGAATAGTGATGAGAAAAGACCTTGATGCATCACGCCAACAAATTTAATTTGAGCCACAGAACTTAGAGTTGCATTCAGAGTCACCAGGGTGGGTGAGAGAGAAGAAAAGTGCAGAGAGAAAAAAAACAGTTGTATCCCACTAGCACTGGTGACACACCTGGACAATAAAGCACTTGGTTTCAATTAAACAATCCACGGGATTTGACTGCTCCCATGTGGCACTAAAGGTCCCCAAAAGGTCAAGTCTCCTATCTCAGCAAAACCAATTATGGCACATCTGCTGATAAAGGGTTTTCAAGGCCACTTTCATATGTCTCCCCACAAATTTGCAATTTATAAAATGTATAATTGGCCCAAAAATGATACAGCAGTGTACTAAAAATCCTTTTATGGCTACATATCTAAATATCTCAAACAGATAAGTAAATAGACACCTGTTGTCTTGAATCACTCTAACCTGAAATGCTCTGGTGACCTGATCAGAAAGGTTAGGTCAAATGAAGAAGAAAAATAACTGACTGATAAGGATCCTATTATTAGTCAGATAGCATCCAGTGGCCCTGAGGAAGAGGCTCATGAACACATGGAATCATTATTATAGGAAATGAACCTCCATTCAGGAAAGGAAAGCCATATCATTAGATGGAGTACCAAACAACAACTACATTTAATTACAACATTGATTTGTGCTCTTCTTGTGGAGCCTGTGCTCCTCAGAAATTGGAATGCTGATCCACCTTTGCATTTGCTTAACACAAAGGTTTGGTAAACCTAGATAGAGTTTGTATGGAGGCCAGTTATTCACATGAATTGCACGCTTAATTTTCATGACAGGAACCTAATTTTGCTGCTCAGGTTAAATCATGACAGTGTTCCTGTACTGGAAATGGTCATCTAAACATCATTAAAAGGAGGCCAGGATCTCAGGTCAGTACCGCTAATCAGCACATTAAATATAGCACTGGACTGATCCCTAGAGGACACAGTGGCAATCAAACGGCATTGATTATACTTCATCTACATCATTAGCTTAGTATGATGCCTTTTAAAATTTTTTGCTGATATCTGTGTTTATTCTCTCTCATGAGCATCTCACCTAAATCTGGAGGCAGTGCTATTATGACAACTTTTAACTGCGATTTGTCTCTTAAACAGCATACACTATACATTTTCTAAGTCAGTGGTGCAGTGCAATGCCTTTTAAAATAAATATGTAAATCTCTCTCAAGAAAACCACGCCTGAATCTGGATGAAAATGTTAAAACACTTTGATGTCAGGGCCATTATAAAACACTTTTAACTTGTATGATGTGTCATTCAAACAGCAAATATCTCTCAAGGAAATCTCACCTGATTCTGGAAGCAAATGTTAATATTTGCAATGAAATGCTTTAGGAAGTCAACATATTCCTTTGGTTTGTAATGCTATACTCAATTATAAACAGTATTTGTTAATTATTTCATAGTTATGTATGTAGTGTAACTATGATACCATATAGATATTTGTACTTTTAAAAATGAATTTGTCATACAAAAGATTATTAAAAATAGTGATAATGTTGACTGCTTAGATTGTAACATTAAATACATGAATATATATTTTAACCTACAATGCATTTAATTTAAATAAGTAAATAAATAATCAATCAATCCATGGACATGTTCTACAACTAGCCTAACACATTTTTATTTCAGGGACATTATAAAACTTATAACCTTTATCATTCCACTTCTTACATCATGAAGTATTTTTATATATTTTTTCCCATCCTACAGCCCACAACAGTAGCCACTGGCTACACTGCAAATGATCAGAAAATCCTAAAACTCGTGACAGAAATCATGAAAATAATAAATGTTAAGAGCATAGGATCTCACATAGATAACTTACTGCTTTCCAAGTGCTCTGCTGAATCCCCAAACTCAGTAAGACGGCGACCAGTCTTACAGTTGACCAGGTTTTGAAGAGAAACATAATTAAGACTCCGGTATAATAGGAAAGAATGAAGCTTGTTAGTGTATAACCAAATAACGCAGGAGCCTCTGTTAGATCTTTGGATGTTTTCCAGAAGTCTCGATGTCTCCAACCATACTGCTCGCTGCCGTTCAGCACAAATGCTCAGTCCTACATAATGTATTCTGAAGCTCGTAATATTTGTAATTGAATCATGTGTCTCTTCCTCATAACAGACCGTAAACAACCTGTAGCTGTGAGTTCCCAGCACACCCTGGGCAGGAGAGTGGCGCGCGGAGAAATGAAGGCACGGTGCGCCTCCCCTTTACGCACAAAATGCCAGTGACTTCACTCATTAGATAAACTCTGATTTCAATTCATGTGATTATTAAAACTGTTTGAGAAAAATCAAACAAAATAGCCAAACTGGTCGCGAGAGAATGGGACATGCGTAGAGGCTTACAGTTAAATTCGTGAACTCCTAAAATACAAAAAAAATTAAATATTATTGTTTTAGATTATAATGATTTAATCTAAGCAAGGTACTATGTTTTTCCACTCCTATCAGTTAGTGCTAATGCTGCTAAACATGCTGTACAGACATAAACGTTAACAGTTTGTTTTGATAACTTTATAATAAAAAAGGTGGAGAAATATCTTTATATAGGCCTATGCATAATACTTTTTTTCAACAATCACTAGGACCCATTTCTCAACACTTAGGTCTTAAGTCACTGTATCAAAACTATTACACGCTTACCATCTTTCTGGGCACAGCTGCTGCACTAAATTTCACTTCCAGAAGCTATTAAAACTTCTAAAACACTTAAAACATGTCTAAGATTACTATTATCTAAATTCCCGATACACAATTGGAAAAAAGATGACCAAATGAGAGCACAAATTCATAACAAAAGCTCAGGTTGGATCTTTTTTGTATTGTGAGGAGGAACAAGAAAGATGAAAGATGAGCCCTTCACCTTATCTCAGTAATTGGTCAGTTAATTATATAATATCATATTGTGATAAATTATGCATGCCTCTCACAGTTTTATTACTAATGATGGTCCCTGTTTTCCCTCCGTACCCAAATTATATTTCTTTTCAGTTATCAGGTCTTTTTATTGCCCGCGTTTAGGTTTTTTAAATTTCATTGTCTGAACTGCGATTTTCTTATTTGAATGGTCATTCTTCATATTTAATGAACAACAGGGACTATTACAATTAAACTTATGGTCACAATTGAGCATCTGTGTTGCTTAGGCTGTCCCTTAGTGAAAATACAATTTGCATATGTATTTGATGTTTTTATCTGGCAAGGGAAAATATTTTCTTAGCTGGACAGCAGACCCCCATTGCTTCCAGCTGCCTTGTCATGCCGAGAGAAGGAATGAGAGAATTAGTTTTATGGACAGATCGTCATAAACATTCATTTCCACGACAGCTGTCTTCAAAAGAAACCTGATTTAAACATACTGACCAATAAGACTGTGGTAAACAATCATTGTGCTGTGTGATAAACATTCTGTGACTGATGGCCAGATTCAATTTCTATACTATTCCATAGAAAATCAGAGCATTTTTCTACTTCTCAATCTCTTTCCCACTTTCACTCTTTTGTTCTCTATATAGCAAACAACAAAAACATCTCACTCAGAAGAAGAGAAAAAAAATTCTGAGTCATCAGACGATTCCATAAAAACACAAAGGTACTGACATTTCAAAAAATGTAGAGGAATGAAAAAATATGTTTTTTGGGAACGCTGAATTAGTTTTAATACATTATAGTATACCCTAAATTCCAATTCAGCAAATGAAAGAAAATAATAGGAATTGTACATCATATTTTGAAAATAGATGCATAATATATATATAATACCTGGTGATTGGAATAATTATCAGATAGTAAAGTTAATATTTGTGCAGTCTTGGTTACCCAACCCATCATTTAACTAGAAAAAAAAAGTTAAATTACATAAAAAGAGAGATTTTTGTGCAAAAACAATAGGTGTGTTTTAATTGTAATATTTAATAGCATGTGAAAAAGGATTGGGGTTGTATTTATTTATTTATTTTTGTTTAACAAAAAAGTGGAAATATTTAGATCTAATTTGAACTGTAATTATGTACAATGGTTTTGCGGCACTCTTGTATAAATTAAATGTGGGACACAGAAGAGATCCAGTGGACCAAGACACAGTGAAGATATCGTTTCCCGCACAAGATGCAAACATCTCAGAGATGATAATTAAATTCATTAACATTGCAGATAGGCAGCTACCTCAACAACTGTGTCATTATTTTAAGTAGATGTCTTGCAGTGGGACTCTGCCAAGGCTTCGGAAAACAACTCTAAAATGATGCCTTTACTGAATGAGAAGAAAGCAGATTTTATTAGTATTCTTCGTATTTTGAGTTTAAGCTGTTTGAAAACCAATAAATCAATTAAAGAAAGAAAGAAATCATTCAAAATGTGCAGTGCTGTGGACGCTTCATTAACACTTTGAAATCCCCTAAAATGAGAATAATGTACATTACAACTCTAGCATACTATCCCAAAGAAACATCTATTCTATTGATGTCCTTGACCTGTTCTCATCTTTATCAATTTAAAATCATTTTCAGAGTCAGGGGAAATATGTGGAATGTGCCACCTATAAAAACCAAGACCTTATCGAATCTCTCACTTTGTTAACAGTTCAAACATGCACTTAAATGACGTTACCATAAAATCAGCACTTTTCCGTTAGATAATGTCAGCATTTATTGGGATGTGTGCAACAAACCGATGCATGTGGTCCTTTTATCAGTCTCTTGACTTTCATCTTCCTTCATCAGTGGAGTTATTCTTTATGCACATTAATGGAGGATGTGTTTGATGTCCGTTAGGTATCTCAGCTTATGATCAGCAAAATGAGTGACCTCTGCTGTGCTCAGCGAGATTGTGATGTACAATATAAGACTTTATGTAGGCTTTTACTGGAAACAAAATCTGGTCAAAATGTATTTAAAATATTTGCAAAATATATGTTCTAAATGCTGAAAATATATTTAGTTTAAACCTTCAAATCTGTCAAAATGTATTACGGTAAGATACACTTCAAATGGCAGGACAATAGATTAGATAGGTTATAATATTGTCTGTTTTGCACAGTTTTGCCAAAGAAAATATTACCTATAAAACCACAGCAGTTTCGTGTCTCCGAGCAACAGCGGTGTTTAGTTTCTGAATGAATCCAAGTTTTAAACCAATTGTGTGAACCAATGATTCAATGGCCCATTCATAACGTGAGCCATTTTCCTGGAAGAATCGGAAAGTAAGTAATTAAGTAAATAAGTAAGTAAGCAAGTAAGTGATAGTTCGCCCAAAAAGAAAAATTCTGTCATCATTTACTCACCCGCATGTCGTATCACTGTATCACTTACTTACTTTTATTGAGCATAAAAGAAAATGTAACCAGAAGAAAAAGAAGAATGTTGGTAACTAAGCCGATTCCAATGATTTATTGTACGAACAAAAAATACTGAAATGTTTCTCAAATGATGAAATTATCAATTTATGAATTATTAATAAAGCTGCCCTAATAGATGGGTAGCACATCCTGACAAGCTCAATGCGGCCATTAGGATGCGCAACCAGCTTAAACAATGAGGTCAAATTCAAGATTAAGTTGGGAAATTAATGACAACAGAATGTCAGGAGGTCAGTTTAATGCCTCATCTGAACGACGTCCTTTTCACAGTCTAAAGTCTGCGTCATTACACTAGGACTTTTGCACCCATTCAAGCCAGGGAATGACCACCCCCTGCTGGCTGGACTAAAACTAGCTGCAGCAGCAAGCTATATTTTCACAAATGGTCTCCCACCAGTGCACTGACCAGGCTCTGACCTGCTTCGCTTTAGTGAGGAACCAGACTCTGCCTACTGCATGCCACAGCTGCGTTCGTAACCTGCGCCTTAATAAAGCTGCTCTAACAGAGGGCGCATCCTGACAAGCTAAATGCGGCCATCAGGATGCGCTACCAGCTTAAACAATGAGGTCAAATTCCTGATTACGGTGTTTATGCTGAAGTCGATTCGTCACCTCGTAAATACGCATCTATCCGACGATTGAACTCACCATAAACACGGCGCCAAGAAGAAACTTCCACTGATCTGTCTCGCGACCAAAACACTATCTGTGTGAACCCAGTAATAGTAGCAGGCAGGTTTGTTTGCGGTCCGACAAATAACTGAATGGGCTACATAAGGTTTTTTTTGTAAAGTACATTTTTTTTTACTTTGTGCTACGTCATCGCCCCCTTTCGTTACCTCAGCCGCCCCTCATCAGTGCTGTGCTGGCGCCGGCTCTGTCTACTTGATATTAGGCCTGGGCGATAAAACGGTAGCGATATTTATCGATGGTACACCTTCTTCGCATCGATCGACCATTTTTCAATGTAGTGCCTATATAGGCAAAGTGCTATGAGTGATCAGACAGCACCACGAACCATGCTGAATGATTGCTGGTGCCTGCCCTGTATGAGAATTGGGCGATAAAAGAATGAATCTTAGCAATATTTAAAATACCTTAGCCCATTTGATGTTCGGTGTGCAATCCAGGGCGCGGAGATGTCGGGTTGTCATGTGTCTAAGTAGGACGTTTTTTGCCGCTGAATGTTTTGTTAAGTTCTAGCTCATGAGATGGATTGCCATGTCGTTTATTATTCAAAATATTTAGAGAAATCTAGAAGCATCAATGTGCGGAAAGATCTTGCTAAAGGTAAAACGCGAAACCAAGCCATTCACTGCCACAGAATCATATGTCAGACGCATTATAGATCCAAATATACCTGCTGGCAGCTCGCTGTCTCACACCAAGATTTGAAATCTTTTAGAAAGCACACCTCCACCAATTTGTGCGAGGTTTAGTCCTTTTCCACTGCGTACATATCATTGTTTTTTAATGCAATCTGTTGTGATGGCGCTTCGGCTCTTTAGATAAGCCATGTTGTGTTCATAATTGTAATGCAATTTAGAAATTATATTTTTTTTATAGTTAATTAGAACGTTCTGCCATTTTTTATAGACATTTATTTCCTTTGCGTTGGCAATTTAATGCTCTGCATTATTTTGCTCATTGCGCCCTACTGTGGCCTCAGGAAACAAGACAAAAGTTTCCTTAAAGGGGTCATATGACGTTGCTAAAAATAACATTATTTTGTGTGTTTGGTGTAATGAAATGTATTTATGCAGTTTAAGGTTAAAAAAAAATCATTATTTTTCCACATACTGTACATTATTGTTTCGACTCTATGCCCCGCCTTCTGAAACGCATCGATTTTTACAAAGCTCATCGGTTTGAAAAAGTGAGGTGTGCTGTGATTGCCAGCTATCCAGTGCGTTGTGATTGGCCAAATACCTCAAATGTGTGACGGAAATGTTATGCCCCTTATCATACTGTGATGCCCTGTACGGCCGGAGCCACGATACATAACATTAAAACCCATTATAAACAAGGTTTTTGTTGCATCCAGTGGGGACATAATTCTGGATTATAAGGACTTATACTGTTGCATCTGCCGCGTAACATAAAACCATGTCTGTGTTTGTGATCGGAGAAATGACAAACTACAAAACGCTACTCTACACTGCTCAAAACTCTTGTTTGAATCATCAGTGGCAAATTCTTTATTTATAAAAACGTACTTACAGTGTTTGAGTCAGAACAGCCGCCATTGTAGTCTACTCTCCGAGGATCAGGAAACAGTGCTCAATAAAATGTGCTGCACACATCTGAATATTTGGGTTAAACTGTTCTGGAACAGTTTAAATAGAACTTAACCGCTGATTTGTAGTCGGGTCCTCTTTTGGAAGACCAAACAAAGTAGTTTCGCTTGTCCACACAAAACACACATTTGCCAACACACGGCGGGCTAGAGTTTGTTGAGACCGGTGGGCTTGAGTGAGCGGAGGCTGGTGGCCTTGAGAACGGCGCGGCCGGCGGATTCGATGAAGGAGTGTCCGGCGGGCTTGTGGCAACCATATGTGGCGACCCTGGGCTGGACTCCGCTTCATTCACGGTGAAAGCTGATCCGATGATCCACAGCACGAAGTTGATGTATTTCCTCAGCGACCAGCATGGATCAGCTCTAGGCATGACGAAGCAGATATTGTCCTCTTTTGGAAAGCCAAACAAAATAGTTTCGCTTTCACAAAGAAACACACAGCACCTTCACGACATGACGGTGGCGGCAACAACAATACTACAGAGAGAATAAAAGTTACGCCTTCTTTCTTGCGTGAACATTTGGGCGGCGTTATGCAAATCTTCCACATCGTGACGTAGACATGTGGAGACATGTTAGAACAAGCCATTTTAGGTAGGCGTGGCTGACTCTTTATAGAACTTTTATAAAGAATATCTGTTTGGGTTTGAGACTTTAGTCGTTGCAATTTTACAGATCTTCTTTATGCACCAAGAGCTTTTTTTTTTTTGGTTTGAAAAAAAACACTTCAAAGAGAAAGGAAAATTTTAAATTGCATCTTATGACCACTTTAAGACCTATTTAATCGGCATATAAAACATTTGAAATTAGATATTTGTTTAATTTTAATTTTGTTTTTGACTGTTAAAACAAACATATTTGTTGTTTGTCTCAATAAATTGTGTTAATTTAAAAATATAGTGGTTAAATAAATAAAAAATTCTATTGCTTTTTGTTTAAAAAAAAAGGTTATAAAATTGTCAATAATTATCAATACCGAACGATCTGAAACATTATATCATTGATCAATTATTTAATTATTTATAAATTATTATCTATATCGCCCAACTTAAAACAGACAAATGCAAGAAAGAAGGCAGGTTTTTTTTTAATTATAAATAAATATCACAACTCTTTGAAAACATATTATCATCATATTAATTAAAACTGACATAATAAATCCCCCACAATGATGTTAACATCTTTCTTTCAGTCTATTACTGACTCTCTAAGAACAGATTTAGAGTTCCTCTACCGCTACTGATCAGGATAAAAAGTCAGAATCTAAGGACTTGACCAAGAATGAGAATCGAACAAGTAAACATGCACAGCATACCTGCTCATCCTCCCTCCTACACATGCAATTATTCCAAAGCTGTTGACATAGCACAAAGGCAAGATCCTGTTTCTGTGTCTAGCCCTCTCAATTACAACAACACAGCAGCCATGGTCTGAAGCAACACTCTGCACATCAGTATTTGCACATACCAGGTGTGCAGTGTAGAAAGTGTTATACTCATTAATGATTGCTTTCTCCATATAACCTGTTATGCAACCTCTGAAAAGGCCTCCATTATTCTAACCACAACAGTGCCTTCTTGAATAATAAATGACAGTTGTTTTGTTCAACATGTTGAGGGTTTAATTGAGGGTTTTCATCCTACATTTTGTTTTGAGACCTTAAAGGTCCTATATTGTCAAAACTGAAACTTCCTGGCTTTTTTCATGATAACTGAGGTGTAGGTGCTATGTAACTACCATATAAGTTTCAAAACAGTCAATCCACAGTAAAATGCACACAGCCTGCATAAAGTAGCTGTGATTTTTCACGAAACGTTGTGACTTCCGTAAAATGGTGACGTCAGAACTACTCAGTCACCACCCTGAGCACTGCCCACAGTCCCACTCTCCTTTTGCCAAACCCCCAGACAGAGGCGAACTTAACCATTAGGCAAAGGTAGGCGACCGCCTTGGGCCCCCAAAAGCCAAGGGCCCCCTAAAATGCTTTTTATATGCGAGATGCGCTTCAGTGCAGACGCACACGTGGCTGCTGTGGTGTTCATTACCACGACAACCGTCTGTGCGTCCGTGCTTCTTAGCAAAAGTAGGGCTATGTAGAAAATTGGGACGGAATCCCAGAATCTATTCATAAAAACGGAATTTACTGTGTAACGCAGAATGTGACGGAATGAACAGCGCAGACGCGCGTTTCGTTTACTATTTAAGCACGCGCAACGCTCGCGGTTGTCGTCTGTAGTAGCTAAATAGTATTTTTGCCATTTAATATTCACATACACTTGTCCATATTGCGGTTTGATTGAAATGTGCTGAATTGCATTTGATTTATTCATTCAATATTTGACGAATTCCGTGACATTGCTCGTTACACTGTAAACTTCCACTGTGTAGCATTTTGAATGTACAAAAAGTAAAGGGTTTGTTTAATTTTCATTGGAATAAAAGATAGATTAACATTTTCGCCTTCATTTGATTACCAGAAAAATGAAAATACACAACACAGAATTTCTAAAAAATAAGTAAATAAAATTAAAATTTCATAGGGCCCTATTATTATATACAAATTAATAAATTAATTTTTTTATGAATTCAATTAATTAGATGTGTTTTGATTAACCATTAAAAGGGAATACAGAAAAAAAAAAAGAAAAAGAAAAGAAGCGCAGAATTTGGCCCTAAGAATGTAATTTTGTTAAACATTTTAATAGGCCTAAATTGTCTGTTAAATGAAACAAGGTTCATGATTTTAATTTACTTGACCTGTTTTTGTTAAAATGTAATATAAGTCATCCAGTAAAAGAAAACACGAAAACAAAACTGAATCCAAAAAATAAACGGAAAAAAATTTTGGAAAAAATAAACTTGCTAATTGGAAAAATAAACGGATTTCATAGGGCCCTTACAAATATCTGTGCGCTCTGAAGCTCTACATTTTATACCGAAGAAAAAGTGCAGTATCCTATAGGGCCTATTTAAATTTTTTTAAATGGCACTCACTCGTTTTTTGTGAACGACCCAAGAAGGACCATGCACAGTCACTTTCCACACAGGCACACTTAATGTTTGGTTGAAATAATCCCTAAGCATGTAATTTTATAATTTCCTTCAGTTTAATTTAATGTGCAATTAAAATAAATAAAAATGAATGTATATTTTAAAGTTTAGAATTAGACAGCCTTACGTTGTGTAGACATTTGCATAGTGAAAATTACCCCAACGCACCAGCTAGTGTCCAACCTACTCTAATACTATTATAACCTGTATAAATGTGAACAAGGGATTTACAACGTTAAATAAATCCTTTATTTATAACATGTACATGAACAATCTATAAGATTAGACACAACTATGGGACACGGTCGTGAAGCAGCGAGCAACAGTGAAAGAAACCTCATGGTTGTAAATGTGTGAAATTGTATAGGGCCCCATTCCTTTATTTTGCCTGGGGCCCCCAAATCACTAATCCGCCCCTGCCCCCAGACAACATCGCATCCATGCCATTGCTGAGCAACAACACCACGGACTTGTCGAGAAAACGCTGTTCAGTCTGGATGTCAGGAAACTACTTCATTGCACAGTAGGGCTGTGACGGTCGCCGTGACAACTGCATCAACGCATCAACAGTAGTGCACGTGACGTCACACACTCTATAACAAGCATAACACAAAGTTTTGTATACATGTGTAGTAACAGTAATAGTTGCAAATTGTTTTATTTAGACTTAGTCTATGGTAATTCACAAATGACCTCAAACGCCATACACAGTGTTTCCTTTAGATTGGCAGGTTTGAGTGCAGGAAATTACAGTACAGAATACAGAAACCAAATACTACATCGCCACTCTGGAATCATTTCCATTCATGTCACCCATCCGCATTTGTATAAATGTCTTCAAGTTCACGTGATCGCAACGCTCGGCTGGTTACCATTCTGAAACATCCTGTTGTAAGCGTGTTTGAGGAGGTGGTTGGTTGTCTCCTGTCGTCGCCGATTCGGGGTCTGAGTTCGGCTCAAACATGTAAGGCCGGACAACATTTCCCTCAGCAGTGACCATCATTACCGGTGTTTCTATTGACCTTAATTGTGAGATCACCAATCCACAGCAGGCTACAGGAACATGACCCTAGTTACCTGTGTTTGGCCTGGCCGTGCATCACTCAGAAAACAACAAGCCAATCAGAAGAGAGGCTCATGAACATTAATTAGACAGGCCAAAATCGACCAGTTCTCAGCAGAGCTCCTGAGAAAGGAACTATAAAAATATATTGAGTTGGTTTTTGGTCCTTATACCGCAAATATATATTCTTAAGGACATCAAGACATAAAATAAAACTCCAGAAATGTGTAAAATATGTGACCTTTAAAAACAGGTTATTAACTCGTATTCGTATTCGTATAGCCAGACTAGTCCTCACTGCAACCAATTCTGGCCAAGAACTTCCTGCTTTTTGAGTCATCAGAAGATAAGAACTGAGTGTATTCATGTTCCAGCTTAATTTTTTTTTTCCTTTTTCTTTTTCAACAATTTGCTGAAATTGTTCTTACCCTTAGGCCATCCAAAATGTAGATAAGTTTGTTTCTTCACTGGAACAGATTTAGAGAAATTTAGCAATACATCACTTGCTCACCAATGGATCTTTTGCAGTGAATGGGTGCCGTCATTAGAGTCCAAACAGCTGATAAAAGCACAACTCCAGTCGATCATTTAACATTTTGTGAAAGGAAAAGCTGTGAGTTTGTAATAAACAAATTCATCATTAAGACATTTTAACTTCAAACTGGATAATATCCGCATCCATAATATTGCTTTCTCCAGTGAAAAAGTGGTCTTGTCTGAATCAGGAGTGAAATGTGCACAGATCAAGCACTGTTTATAGGCCAAGCAGTCCTAAACAAATATGCGTTTTTTGAAGTAGAGGACAAAAAAGGCATTTATCTTACTGCGCACACTTTGATTCTTAAACCAATTAACGCCATAATATGCATTTGGTTCCACAAACCCAGATTTTTTTTCACAAGACCGATTGACTTGATCGTTGTATTGCAAGATTACTAGTGGATTTTAGATGCATTTATCAACTCTCATTCTGCGGCACTCATTGTGAGTAAGTGCAGGTATTGGTTAAATTTCTCCTTCTTTTCATGATGTAACAAACTCATCTACAGTTGGATGGCCTGGGGGGTGATTGGTTTGGTCATGGAGGCTTCTTCATTACTTTTAATTTCACAAATTGTGTGCCCTCTTTGACGAGTCATACATCCCCTGTGGTCCCTCTGCCCTCAAATGCAAGATCTCTTATCTAAACAGAATTCGGCCTTAGCAAATCTCTGAGTTGTCCATATGGGTTGTGTCGATAGAATCAGAAATGTCCATACGAGACATTTTTACTCATAAATTAATTCTTTAGTGTCGCCATCATGCATAAACGGAACTTAATGACCATTGAATTATTAAGTACTTTGCTGAGGAAATACTTTAACTTCGTGCTGTGGATCGCCGGATTTGCTTTCACCGTGGACGAAGCGGAGTCATGCCCGTGGTCGTCACATGTGGTTGCCTCAAGCCCGCTGGACACGCCTTCGTCGAAACCGCTGCCTCTGCTCACTCTAGCCCTCCGGCCGTTCCTCACTTTATCCCCCGGCCTCTGCTCATTCTAGCCCTCCGGCCATTCCTCACTTTGTGTGAGGCTGTGTTTCGTTGTGAAAGGGAACTACTTTGTTTGGCCTCCAAAAATGGACACGACTAGAAATCAATGGTTAAGTTTTATTTACAACACGGTGCAAAACAGTTCAACCCAAATATTAATTTGTGTGCAGCGCATTTTATGGAGGACTGTTTCCTGATCCTGGAAGAGTAGACTACAATGCCGGCTGTTCTGACTCACAGACTGTAAGTACGTTTTTTATATTTAAAGAGCTTTTATATTTTATATATTTAAAAGCGAGTTTTTTGGGCAGTATAGAGTAGGGCTTGTTGTTTGTCATTTCTCCGCTCACAAATGCAGACATGGTTTTATGTTTTACGCGGCGCGATGCAACGCGTAATAAGACGGTATAAGTCATTATAATCCATAAGTATGTCACTGGATGCAACGAATGCCTCGTTTTGTTTATAATGGGTTTTCATGTTTTGAATCATCGCTCCGACCTGACAGGCATCATCACAGTATGGTGAGGGGCGTATCATTTCCGTCTCACGCTTGAGGTATTAGCCCAATCACAATATTGGATAGCTGGTCAATCACAGCACACCTTGCTTTCAGACCGATGAGCTTTGTAAAAATCCGCGCTTTTCAGAAAGGAAGGGGGATAGAGGAGAAACAATAATGTACATTATATGAAAAATAATTTGTCATTTTTTGAACCTTAAACCACGTAAACACATTGCATTACAACAAATACATAAAATAATGTTCTTTTTAGCAGCATCATAGACCCCTGCTTAATGTGGTAGGCACAATGAAATATTTAGCTGAACTTCTTAACTTTTGCTTTGCTTGGAGTTAGCTTAATATAGTGTTTATATAGCTTAATTCATTTTTTTTTATTCTTTAAAAAAAAAAAATGTTTGCGATTGAGCAGTGAATGGTAGACCCTTTAGGGATCATATACTCCCTGTTGAAGACCCTTGCTTTAGATATAAGAGTTGAGGGTTAAAAATTTCATTGAAAAATTATTTTATTCGCCTGTTTGGATGTTCTTTTAATAATGGAGT
>JADLZN010004350.1:0-48579 GCA_018155175.1 Sinocyclocheilus anophthalmus
TGCAGATGTTATTGAGCCTTTATGACAGAAAATGCGCTTTGTTAAAGCTTCAAAGTCTCTCCTCATAAGTTTAGAGTGAATATTTCATGAACATCACACATAAACGCACACTACAATGTAGAGGTGAGATAAATGAAATTGTATCGTACCATTTATTGAGTACAACGGTAAGTTCTGGTTTCACACTTCGCTTTGCTTCATCTGTGATTCAGGAAATTCAGACCATTCCTATATTCTGTGTGCTTGTCCTTTCAGCTACAGAACTGCTTTCTGCTCACTGATACTGTATCTCTCTCTTTCTCTCTATCAAATTTTAAATCAAAATGACCCTTCAACGTCAGAACTTGCGTATCACCAAGAATTCTAAGTTTCCCACTTCTACATGACTTCTACTTGAAGGCCACGAAACTTCATCCTGTGGTCAAATAGTACATCATCAGTAACGTTTTTCATAATTTAATAAACTTGTGCTATCAATGTACTATTATTAAACTAAACTGCATAAACACTGAACTGACTTTATAGCTGAGTTCACTTAGTGAAAATATATAGTAGTGAACTTCACAACATTCATGCTGTTAACTAAATTTAACAATGAACTAACCTGAGCTGAATAAAGACACTATTATCTTTTTAGGGCTGCTTTACAGCTGAAAATGTATTTGATTCTTGAAGAACTTTGCAACAATAATACTGTTATTTTTTATTACTGTGAAGCTGTTTTGAGACAATCTATATTGTATAAAGTGCTATGTATGGAAACGTGGCTTGACACTCTTTCTTCTGTGATATTGATTAAATAGATATATTTTAGCTTGAAATCTAATGAAAAAATGTTGTAATGCCTTTTTTCCAGATAATCCAGACAGAAAAATACTTTAAATATACAAATAACAATATTTATTCTGATTCTCTCCTTTTTTTTTTTTTTGATGGATGCTAACCAAAACATGATTATTCATTACAATGCGGCAATACATGCATGTGACAGCACATCAATTGAATTATATATTAATGTGCCAAGTTGGGACATTGTACCCATGAACAACTATCTGCGTGCACACCCCTTAATAACAAGCTCACCTCTTAATAACAACATGTCATATCCCCCACTACTTTCTTATCATCTCACTTTTGACTGATTGATGGCCTCATCCGGCTTCTGACAACACGCAATCATCTTTAACCTTCAAAAACATGTTTCCTCTGTAATGATCAGGTTATCCTTGCAGGCATACATTAATTACTTTAAAACAGCCCTTTTCCCTGTAGAGCACCAAATCATCACATCACATTCACATTCCTCATTCAACTGTCGACTGTGTTCTCCTGATTAACTAATGCCTTTAAATAAACCCCTGCTTTACTTGACCCCCCCACCTCTCTTTCTGTTCCTCAAGGTGATTGCAGATTGTTGAGATTGAGAGACTGTCAGTAAAGGAGAGAAAATGCTCAGTCACTCGTTTCTCATCCTGTCTTCAGCACTCAATCCTCCACACCCCCTTCTGGACGCGCTGATGTGAATATCTTTAATAGAGCACACACACATATAATACATCATCATACTGCCTTCAACATGCTGGTGGTTGTGTATGTGAGAGAGACAGATTTAGATTTAGCAGAAGTGACAGAGAGTTCAATTTATTAATGCTGATCACATTATATATGTGCCAGCAGAAACTGCCATTTAGGTGTGTTTTATGTATATATATTTTATAGATACAATGTAAATTGAATAGAAACTAAAAATAGTCCTTATAATATTTTACATATATTTATAAAATTATTAAAATGATTATTTTTCACAGTACAAATTGGGTCTGTGACATCAATAAGTAAAAACAAAACGGGAATGGGAAAATCGTCATTAGGAAAATTAACTTCTGCTCAAAATTGAAAATGCAAAGTTTTAATGCTTTGTAAGACTCACTAAGGCTGTATTGATCGGACCACAGTAAAAGAGTAAATATGAATATTATCATATTGTTTTCCATTTTAATATATTTGTAAATCTAAATATTACTGTGATGCCAAAGCTGAATTTTCTAATTTTTTTTTTTCAAAATTTTACTACAGTCTTTAGTGTTAAATGATCCTACAGAATATTCTTATATCGCTGCATTTGTGCTCAAGAATATTCTTATAATTATCAAACATTTGAAAATAGTTGTGCTGCTTAATATTGATACATTGATACAGTGATACCTTTTTTTTAAGGATTCTTTAACAATAGAATAGATATTTTTTGTAACATTCTAAATGTCTTCACTGTCACTTGTGATTAAATTAATGCATAATTTAATTAATGCACCCCTCCCCCCCACAAAAGAAAAGCAGTAAGTGCAGTTAGCCTGTCATTATTGAATGGTGGTCTTGTATCATTATGAAACGGATTATTTTTCAATAATAGCTGTCTGATTGTACATTATTCTGTTAATATATAAATACCCTTGAAATATTGATTTGATTTGAAAATGTATATATTATAATGTTATAATGTGACAAGAAATTAATTTAGTTGCCTGGTATAACAGACTAATTTATCATTGAACAAAAAACCTGATCACAATAATGCTGCGATTAACCAACCAGAATCAAGAAATCCACAGAGCCCTGGTGTGTGCTCAAATTGTTGGTGCGTCACAATGGGTTGTTGTTGTATAGTGACGCAAGCTGGAGGCATAGTATGCTCAGTGTTAACATTTATGTGCTATTCAATCTGACTACTGAAGAAAAGCTGCTGTGTTCCAGGAACACAGACTCTAATATCATCAAGTAATAAGCAAATGGGATTATCCAACAACAAACATACTTTTGAAAATATTTGAACAGAATAAAAGAGTCTGCTGTACACTAAAGAACATAACTGTTCTGATACAACATGTAATAGCCACAACAATGCTGAAACCTTTCAAAGGCACATAGTATCTGTCAATAGACTTGGATGGGTCTCCGATGAGTCACTTAAATCACCTCAAGGCTAAAACAAGTGATAACAGAGTTTGCATGTTACAACATTAATTCGTTTTTCGCTATGGCAGACCATAAACTGTCTAAACAGTTGGCTTTTCTGGCAAAGAAATTCTTATCATTATGCTTAATTATCATCCACAAAATCCTGCTCAATGCCGTGCATATATCTGCATCAATGGTTACGTTTACATGCACAATTTTTGGTTAAATCGGACTGAATTCATTCCAACTGATGAATCTGAATGTAGTGTTTACATAAACGCTAAATAAAGTGATCGGGTTGATATGCACATTTATATGTCACAAGCTTCTGATCGGATTTAATCTTTTGACATGCGCACACTAAACTATAGAGTTTTCACGTTTTGCACATAATAAACACTCAGCTACATGTTCTTTATTTGTTTTTAACAGCAGAATTAATATTTATCCATTTATGGATAAATATAGCCTACATATAAACCACTCTGCCATGCTGCTCTTATTTATCATGCAGTAAAAATGCCCCTCCCCGTGCCCGAAACGGGTTGCCTGTGGATGAGTATCCAGAACAAGGACTGGTTGGAGGTTGTCCTGCTCCACTTCACAGATGCCGAGTGAAAGGAGAGTTTTATAAATGACAGGACACGCATTTATACAACACTTTATTCAAAAAGAAGAGCCTTTCTTTCCACGCGTCATTATGCTATTTCTGCGTCATTGCACATGCGCAGTCCTTTCAGTTTCAGGGTTCAATCCGATCGAGCTCAATCCGATCGAATAAGGTGTTTACATGAAGGATTTTCAGTCCGATTAAGCCGTCAATCTGATTACAAACTGATTATTTGGTTGCATGTAAACGTAGCCACTGGCATGCAGTGTGTTCTGAAATGAGGAGGTAACGTTCTCACATACAGTTTTTCTTTTTATGTTTTTCATAAATCAAATGTAAATTCATGTTCCTGTTACACTTAATGTTGTCACATTTTTCTGATTAGGTAATTATACCTAAACTATCAAAAAAAAAGTTTTTTAAATAAAAATAAAGAAACCAAAAATGTGACCCTGGACAATCCGTGTATCATTCGATCATTAGTTTTTTAAAATTTCATATTGAAAGTAGAAAAATTAGAAAACAGCTCCTTTTTCGTTTTTTCCCAAAAAACGAAAAACGAGAATTCAGCTTAAATTTTCGTTTTTCGTTCATGGGTGGAAAAATGAATAAACAGCTTGAATATTCCACTTTTACATGTGGGCGGGAATTAAACGCCCTTTTCTGCTGATTGGTCAGCTGAAGATCAAACCGTGCCTTCATCAGTTCTTCTGCAGTATCACGCAGCAGAATAATAGTCCTCTACTGCTGCAGTTGTATGGATTCTTAACGCATTTATTGCAACTACATTTCATCTTTTTTTATCAAACAAACAGGCTAATGAATAGCTCGACACATCTCGTACAGGGGCAGAGTCTAGACAGGGCTTTCTTTTGTGTAGATATAAATTATATTCTTTGTATCAGCTGGGCATGGCAGGGTATGACATGACAACTGTCATAGCCTACCCTGCTCACCCAGTAAGTCTGTTTGTTTAATTAAGAAATTATTTAATTAATTTGTTTCAAAATAAATAATTTTAAACACTAAGACAAAAAGGAAAAAATAATAAATTGGCTTGGGTATATATAGGCTTATGTTCACGCAAGAACTGTCATTCTTACTGACAACCGGAGAACAACAGATATTAAAACGCCTACTGTTAGAGTTATATAATGTAATCATGTGTTTTATTAAAATTGATTATAATTGATTTCAAAGGATATGCACTTGTGCGCAGCGTGAGCTGCAACGCAAGATTTTCATAAAATATAATAACTTGCCATTTCAAACCCTCGGTATACGTTCAGAATGCTTGGAATATACGCCACGAGATGCATAGGATTATTTTATGACAGATATGTATCCGCTTAAAAAAAAAACTAAAGTCACCATTCTCTGCCATTAAATTGGCAAGCCCGAGCGGGACATTGCGATGTTGCGAAATTGCGATGGGTTAAATAAACTCAATAAGCAGACAGAGACGCGACTACCGTCAAGCGCAGACCAGTATTGAAGTGCAAATAAGCAGCAGTCATATTTAAAGCAATTTAAATTAATATTGAGTACTAATTGATGTTCACTTGGATTTTTTTCCCCATCGAGGGAACTTAATACTCTGTCATTAGACGAGCTATTCATTTAGTCTGCTTGTTGAGAAAAATATGAAATTGATCAAATGGGTTATTAATCCGTACAACTGCAGCAGCAGAGGACTATTATTCTGCTGCGTGATACTGCAGAAGAACTGATGATGGCACAGTTTGATCTTCGGCTGACCAATCAGCAGAAAGGGGCGTTTAATTCCCGCCCATTTGTAGAAATCGAATATTCAAGCTGTTTTTTCATTTTTCCACCCATGAACGAAAACGAAAATTTAAGCTGAATTCTCGTTTTTCGTTTTTTGGAAAAAACAAAAAAACGAAAAAGGATCCGTTTTCTAATTTTTCTACTTTCAATATTAAATCAAAAAACGAATGATCGAATGATACACGGATTCTGGAGCACAAACCAAGGTCATAAGGGTTAATTTTTGGAAATTGAGATTTATTCATCATCTGAACGCTGGAACTAAATAAGTTCATGCGTATGGTTTTTAGGAATAGGGACAATATTTGGACGAGATCAAAGTTTTGAAAAATCTGAACTTGAGGGTGCAAAAAAAATCAAATATTGAGGAAAATCTCCTTTAAAGTTGTCCAAATGAAGTCTTTAGAAATGCATATTACTAATCAAAAATTCATTTTTTACGGTAGGAAATTTACAAAATATATATTTATGGAACATGATCTTTACTTAATATCCTAATGATTTGACATAAAAGAAAAATCAATAATTTTAACCCAAACAATGTATTGCTGGCTATTGCTACAAAAATGGACCAGCGACTTATGACTGGTTTTGTGGTCTAGCGTCACAAATACAATTCAAGTTTGTATTTTTGCATTAGCAATGTAATTAATGTTCTAATTATTAAAATTAAGTATACATCTAATCAAGTTAGTGTTTTTAAGCATCTTTCATTTATTCCAAAATAATAACTCAAGACAGTAACAATTTAAACAATACATTTTAACAATTTAAACAATATATTTAATTGGTTAACTGTCTGCTCTTTTTAATAGTCAACTTTTTTTTCAGATCATCAAAGCTGCTAAACACTGGTCATAGACACTGAGATGTACTGTACCTTTAAATTCACTCAGCTAATTGCTCACTAAAAACGTGCACGAAAACCAGAGGTGGGATTTATCACATGAGCCAAATCATATCATATCTAATCATATCTATCTAATCATAGCCAATCATAGCACGATGCCTCATCTCACATGACTTGCCCCATTCATTCTCAATTACCCACCTCAAGCTTTAAGGTTTTTTTTTAATACTCAGTGGGCTCAAGGGTCTCCCACTGTAGCTTTACACACTTTTGTTGCTTTTAGATAGTGTCACTTTTTACTTTTTAATGTCAAATTTTTGTAATATTTTCTTTGCTTTATTTTTACTCAATGAATTATTTTCCCATTCCATTTTTTAAAGAGGCACTGCCTCCCTTGCCTCTTCAAAGGAAACAGCCCTTATTTGCATGTTGGTAAATTCAACAGCAAAGGAAATCCCTTGTGTGCATTAAACATACAACATTATGTAGGTCTAGGCATAGGTTTGCATAGCAAGACAAAATAATAGGCCAGGTGCAGTGACTACATTATGTTCTATATTTGCAGGTGAAAAGCAGTAAGCACAGGCCCCCATTCCACACACCTCCTCACAATCAAATGCCCAAGCAATTTTCTAAATATTATGTATGTGTACCCTGAAGTATCATTGAGATTTTCAGTTCATGATGTATGTATCTGTGGGACAGGAATGTGGAGGTGGGCAGGCTATTCGCATGAATAAGCGGCAGTTCAGGCTGTTGAAACACAGACTTGTCGCAGTGAAGCTCACATCGCAAAGCATCAGTGTTTGACATCAAAGTAGCCATGCACACTGAGCGACAACTCATTCAGGTTAACGGATTGGGTGAAAACTAACAAGGCCAAGCCAGGTGTCTCCACGGCCCATTCAGGTTTGCGCGCCTCTTCAGGGACCTCAATCAAGCAATGTGTTTCCTTGCTAGTGTAAAATGTTAAAACTGTCATGCATTTGCATTGCATTTCTATTTAGAAATTATGTGCAATTATGTGCTTAAAATATGCAATTGTTAAACAAAACAAAATTGAACATATCTACAGATATGCAATACAATATTATCATTCATCAAAAGCCTGCAAGTTAGATTCTACTAAATACTAGATTCTACTAAAGAAGTAGTGATTTGACTTATTTCTATGAATCGTTTCTTGTTTGTTTCAAAGCAGTAGTTTAAAAAAAATGAATTAATTATTCATTTGCATCATGACATCATAGCATGGTTTCTGACATTCCCACATGACATATCATAATTGCACCTAAACATTTTTAAGAGTATGTAGCACATACATATTGCTGTTTTACTTTTTTTTTTCAATTCAGCCTCTTGCAAGCATAATTCAACTCATAAAAACATAGATGCAATTTTATGAATTTATATCAAACATAAATGCATTTGTTGATGGACGATCTGACTCATTTCTTTGACTGTTTGAGAACAGTTTGTTTCAAAGAAGTATTTAAAAAAAATATTCAATTGTTCATTTGTGTCATGCACAAATTGTAAATCTTTTTTTCCTGACATTCTAGTGTGACCAACATTTTTTTTTTATTGTATTTATGTACATATACACTATGTGTTTTTCCCAAGATACAGTCTGTGCAAACATGATTCAACTCAGCATACTAATGCATTTATATATAATATAATATATTCATATAAGTTACATTTTAACTATGCTATACTTTAAAATCTCCAAGACGTTTTATTCATAACATGTTTTGCAATTCGGCCAAACAAGTAACTTTTCATCCCATCAAATACTCTCGGTATCAATTCACTCACTGGTTCTCATTTGCTCAATACGAATCAGACATGTTGGAAAGAGACCGTTCTCAGTTCAGTGAATCAATAAGTTGTTGACTCGGAACTGCTCGGACCGATTCAGTCCCATTCGTGAACGAATCGTTCAGTCTGATTCGTGAATGAATCCTTCAGGCCGGTTTTGTGAACCCGTTGAACAGAACCATTGAACAGATCTGACTAGAACGAGTCTGGATGTCGTGTAAGGCTAACAGAGAATCTTCAAACCCTTTATAGGCTGACTACTTATAATTAATCGCATTTTTGAATCGTAAAGCGTTTCATCCTTCAGTACCGGTCTTCATGCTTCAGATGTAAGATGCGTGGGGGAGGGACGCGCGCGAGGTCCATTTATACGCCCTCGTGCCTCGCTTGTCATAAACCATTAAATTATATATATCGCAGAATAAAACAAAGAAATTCGATCGTAAAACATTCGACAAGGACAAAAAGGCACTTAGATACTTTCCAGGGAGGCAACCTGCTGTTTAATTTGCCATCTAATAGTGCAGATGCTGGTAAAAGGGGGCCATCTCCTCTCCTCCTCCGTTACTGTGGAAACCATCATCATGCTGCTCCCGCGAATGCCAATTATCACATCCCCCAAAAACTGGTTTATATAACCATACGCATGTTGTTAACCATATATAAACCTGGTTTATATATCTTCCCAAGGCACAGTTTGCACATCTAGACAGCCAGAACTAAAATGTGCCACAGTTCAGACTGATTAAAAGCAAAGTGCTTGAATGATAAACCGATTGTTTGCCAACAACCAGCCCCCGGTCCTTTAAAGCGTTGCGTAAACGAGTGGATAACACACCAGCGATAATAATAGAACACATGTATGCAGGCGATAGTGTGTTAACTCGAATACGAACAACGCACAGAAGCTGCCATAAAGGCTTCTGTAATATTTAATACGGCATGACTGGAGGATGAATGAATAGTGAGGGGAAACTATAGCTCTCTTATATATGATCACACCTGTGCGTCGGTAAGCCAATTCATATCAACACCCAGATTAGAATTCATGGGGGAAAAAATAGTTCAAGTGGTAAAAAGGCCATGTTGACTTACAGCAATTTGTTATGGCGAAACTGTTAGCCACCTCCAGGTTATCAATGTGAGGAGTGAGGCGGAATTCGCTCGTGCCGAACTGAACCATTCCGATCCGAAACGCGCTGTACTCTTGATCTGCTCCTCTGGGGAACAGGCCACCTGAGAAAAGAGCACATTCAAATGATTCATAATTCAATTATAAGACAAATTAAGTCACATACTCCAAAAATAGACATATTATATAGCTTTATCACGAAAATCTCACATATGGCACACATATAAAGAAAACGTTTATCATGTAATTCGGTTGTCAGGCGTATCAAGTCGAGATGCCTGGGATCTAAAGGCGTAGACAGGTGAAGTGCGCTCACCGATTTGGACGCTTGGAGATCCGCCGAGCGCCAGTCCCCATAACGCGGGGAAGAGGAGACCCGACAAAATCATCGTCTTCTGCTTATCCACGCGACCACATCCACCAAACGCGCACTGTTCACAAAACAGCGGACACAATATAGAGTCGACACATGCTAAAATTGACCACAGTTCAAACGCAGAGGCTCTCGATAGACCGCGGCGCTGATGAGGGAAAGAGCGGGCGCGATGATGCGGGAGTCTTGCCCTCCTCCTTTGCGGCTCCGTCTCTGAGAATCGTTTCAACTCAAGAGGACACGGTAAGAATACTGATGAAGACGAAAAAAGCCGAGCGGAGCCGAAGCTGCTCTTATTTTGAACGCGCATAGAGAGAGGCGCGCGCTCGCGCTGGGACATTGGCTCAGCTGCTTTGGGGAATAGGATTACGATTTGTCGATGTTATTCCTTAGTTTAAAATATGTCGCATGATTTCTTTTGGTTATGAAT
The DNA here is from genome assembly GCA_018155175.1 of Sinocyclocheilus anophthalmus. Classification (NCBI taxonomy): domain Eukaryota; kingdom Metazoa; phylum Chordata; class Actinopteri; order Cypriniformes; family Cyprinidae; genus Sinocyclocheilus; species Sinocyclocheilus anophthalmus. The sequence goes on from JADLZN010004350.1 coordinate 9,960, forward strand.
TTATTGAATTAGAAAACGCCTATGTCCACTATAGGCAGAGTGTGACAGATGTTCCCCTGCTATCCAATAGGTTTGGGCTCCCCATCTTCTGAAATATAACATGATAACGAACAGCTTAACCAGTTTCCCCCGGACTTATCAAGAACTGACATACAGGTGCATCTCAATAAATTAAAATGTCATGGAAAAGTTCAGTACGCGCCAACTCAAATTGTGAAACTCGTGTGTTTAATAAATTCAATGCACACAGACTAAAGGAGTTTAAGTCTTTGGTTCTTTTAATGTGATGATTTTGGCTCACATTTAACAAAACCCCCACAAATTAAACAAATTCAACAAATTAGAATATTTCATAAGACCAAAAAAAAAAACATTTTTAGTGAATTATTGACCTTCTGGAAAGTATGTTCATTAACTGTACATGTACTCAATACTTGGTAGGGGCTCAATACTTTGCTTTAATTACTGCCTCAATTCGGCGTGGCATGGATTTGATCAGTTTGTGGCACTGCTGAGGTTTGTATGGAAGCCCAGGTTTCTTTGACATTGGCCTTCAGCTCATCTGCATTTTTTTTTGTCTCTTGTTTCTCATTTTCCTCTTTGACAATACCCCAATCCCTAGATTCTCTATGGGGTTCAGGTCTGGTGAGTTTGCTGGCCAGTCAAGCACACCAGCACCATGGTCATTTAACCAATTTTTGGTGCTTTTGACAGTGTGGGCAGGTGCCAAAATTTTGCTGGAAAATGAAATCAGCGTCTTCAAAAATCTGGTCAGCAGAAGGAAGCATGAAGTGCTCCTAAATTTCTTGGTAAACGGGTGCAGTGACTTGGTTTTCAAAAAACACAATGGACCAACACCATCAGTACATTGCACCCCAAATCCTCACAGACTGTGGAAACTTAACACTGGACTTCAAGCAACTTGGTTTATGAGCTTCTCCACCCTTCCTCCAGACTCTAGGACCTTGGTTTCCAAATGAAGTACAAAACTTGCTCTCATCTGAAAAGAGGATTTTGGACCACTGAGCAACAGTCCAGTTTTTTTTCTCCACAGCTCAGGTAAGACGCTTCTGACGTTGTCTGTGTTTCAGGAGTGGCTTACCAAGAGAATACGACAACTGTAGCCAAATTCATTGACAAGTCTGTGTGTGGTGGCTCTTGACGCCGTGACCCCAGCCTCAGTCCATTCCTTGTGAAGTTCACTGAAATTCTTGAATCGATTGTTGCTTGACAATCCTCATAGGTCGGTTTCCTCGGTTGGTTGTGCATCTTTTTCTTCACACTTTTTCCTTCCACTCAACTCTCTATTAACATGCTTGGATACAGCACCCTGTGAACAGCCAGCTTCTTTGGCAATGAATGTTTGTGGCTTACCCTCCTTGTGAAGGGTGTCAATGATTGTCTTATGGACAACTGTCTGTTCAGCAGTCTTCCCCATGATTGTGTAGAATAGTGAACCAAACTGAGAGACTATTTTGAAAACTCAGGAAACCTTTGAAGGTGTTTTGAGTTAATTAGCTGATTTGGAATGTCACTATATTCTAATTTGTTGAGATAGTGAATTTTGGTGGGTTTTTGTTAAATGTGAGCCAAAATCATCACAATTAAAATAACCTAAGTCTTAAACTACTTCAGTCTGTGTGCATGGAATTTATTTAATACACAAGTTTCACAAAATGAGTTGAATTACTGAAATAAATGAACCGACGGGGACGTCGGGCCTAAGTGGGTTAGAGAAGTACTGACTCGTAACCCAAAGGGTTGTGGGTTTGAGTCTCGTACCGGCAGGGATTGTAGTGAATGTACAGCGCTCTCTCCTACTTTCAATACCATGACTGAGGTGCCCTTGGGCAAGGCACCGAACCCCCAACTGCTCCCCGGTGCCGCAGCAAAAAATGGCTGCCCAATGCTCTGGGTGTGTTCACGGTGTGTGTGTGTTCACTACTGTGTGTTTGCCCTTTGGATGGGTTAAATGCAGAGCACTAATTTGTAGTATGGGTAACCATACTTGGTCACATGTCATGTCACTTTTTTTTTTTTCTTTTTTTTTTTTTACTGACATCTAATTTATTGAGAGCACTCATTACACATATTACTGGTCTAGAATGGTGCTCCTTTTTCAGACCGTAGACCTTGCAGGTTGATAAGAGATGGAGCAGGACCCCGTGTAAAGTGTTATCCAAAGTAATGGCCTTAGTTCACCAAAAAATGAAAAGTTTCTGAAAATGTACTCAGCATCAGGCCATCCAAGACGTAGATGAGATTGTTTCTTCATCTGAACAGACTTGGAAATATTTAGCATTGCATCTCACCAATGATTCCCGTCTGTGTGAATGGGTGCCGTCAGAATTGCGAGTTTCAAGAGGTTGCTTGAAAAAAACATCACAATAATTCCCAATGAAACCACAACTACTCTTAGGTCCTCAATCAATGTCTGTTAAGAGGTGGACATTGTGTGGCTGTAGAAACAAATCCATCATTAAGCAGTTTTTAACTTCAAAACCCATTGCTTCCTTGCTAAATACTGCTTTCCCCAGTGAAAAAGTCATCTTGTCTGAATCAGTAGAGAAATATGCACAGATCCAAGCCTGTTCTTAACAACAGCGGATCAGCACCTTTGTCCTGGAGGGCCCTTGCCTGCAGATTTTAGCTCCAAACACAACATGCAGCTCATCAAGGTCTGCTATATCCTTGACTTCCGAACGGTTGAGGAAATAGGAGCTAAACTCTGCAGTACACTGGCCCTCCATGCCTTAGTCTAGTAGTGACCCTGTTTTACATTCCCACAACCTTTCTAAACAGCATGTGGTGGTTTTGATGCGAGGAAAACAGGAGTTGACTTTCCGTTGACTTTCAAACTTTTCTCCACATTCCTCCAAAGCTTTTCCAGTGAAGAAACAAACTCAATCTACATCTCAGATGGCCAAATATCAACCGATCTCAGAGAAATGAGCCAGAATTTGAGACTGAATCTCTTTGTGAATGTGCATAGATTTTAAGCCACTAGGATGGCACAGTATCAGTATACAGCCAATTATAAATAAACCATTGATTTCACAAAACAACACAAGAATAGGTTTAAATATTGAAGGAGACTCTAGATGCCGTTTTTGTCCAATAAATCTGGCTATTCAAAATCTGCACGTGTCTAAGTAGTTCCCAGGATGGCCAGCAGAGAGCAGTGAAGTGTTGTGGAAGTCTAACCCTACAAATGCTGAATCTAGGTACATCGGTGCCCAGTCCTGTTCTTGGAGATCTACCTAAATCCAGAGTTCAGTCCAACCATGATCAAATACACCAGTCTGTAATTATCAAGTGCTCCTGGAGCAGTTGTTCCAAAAAGTTTAAGCTGGATCAAAATGGGAAATCCCATGTTTTGCCATCCGGATCAGTTAACCCATCTTACTTTTTGTGCTGGTTTGTAACGCCAAAATTTGGATTGGACACCCTGATCCGATACACAACCTTTTTGCAGATTTCCTAAAATGCTGCTCTACGGAGCCCCTAAAGGACATGGTGAGGAAAAAAAGGAATGCCAATGTTTTGGCTTCTAGTCTTGCAACTACGTGTCCTTATTTTATTTATTAGCATTTCTCCAAGTGGTTACACAAAATGGTTCATTTCTCGAGTCTGATTTTCATTTGCTCACAATACCACCTGTGCCAAGAGTTAAAACAAGAGATACTTACAGATGAACTGATGTATCTAGATACCGTTTTGCAGCTCCCAGTTAAGTCTTAGAAATCACGGTACAAATAAAAAAAAAAACAAATTCCACAAGACTCTTCTATTTATATGAATATATTGTATTTTATCATGAGTTTTATACATATATACCATAACTTTAATAAATGTATTGTTTGCAATGAATTGGGGCTATCAACAATGTGTGTAAACAAGTCCCTTTTCTTTGAAAATCATATTTCCCATTTTACAAAAACGGCATTCTTCCATCTTTGAAACATTGCCAAGTTACGAAATATGATACTTGTTTCTGATGCAGAAAAAGCTAGTTCATGCATTCATGACCTCTATACTGGACTATTGTTATGCACTGCTAGGTGGTTGTCCTGCATCCTCAAAAAATAAGCTACAGATAGTCCAAAATGCAGCGGCTGGAGTCCTTAACAGGTCAAGAAAATATTATCATATTACTCGTACCCTGTCCTCGGCTAGGCCTGTTCCTCAGCGGCGTCCGGCTAGAGATCTCCAAGTCTTACAACGATTATCTACTCCCGGCCCATATAAGGCCCTTAGAAGTTGAGTTTTAGCCTCCCCACTGCGGTACCCTAACTGTGCTTTTCAACCCCCACGCCGAGGTCATACAACATCCCATCAACGTCGCCTCCCCTAAGGCTCCGCAAACTACTCAATGATACAAGCTGGCCGCGCTCCCTTCACTTATGTGGTAGTACTACGGGCCACCACTAGCAATAGACAACAACAATACTCATCCCCCTAAAGAGGGAGAGCTTTTTCATATTTGGGCCCCAAATCTGGGAACCTAAGGCACCTGTGCCTGATTACCGTTCGGCGGTTCGACACCTCTGTCGTTTAAATCAGATGAGACGATCTCATCTCTTTGGCCAAGCATTCAAATACTGCATCTCATAATCTTTTACTGCAGTAATATCTAATCAAATGGTTTAGTGGTTATAGCCTCTCTTTGCAAGCTTTCTAGTCAATAATCCATTTAAAATGTAGCCTAGAACTTTGTGGATCCGCTACAAAGTTTGCCATGGCAGTTAGAAATTTACTAAAAACAAGCCTATCGCAATATATCTGGTAGGGGGGGGTACCTGGGGTGGCCAGCCAAATTTCAGGGGGGGCCGGTGCCACCCCTGTCCACGCCCTTCTGGGGGTACTTCATGGAGAGGTTTGAGAACCACTATAGGCTGCAATGTATGGTAGAGTGGGGGAAAACGCCCCCTACTGTTTTTCCCAAAATAACCACAAGATAAAGTCAGGATACATTTTTATTGTAACTATGGACTACATTGAGGAGAGTGATGTAGAAGTGTTCACCATGAAGCTTACACTGGTGATGTACCTGAGAGAAAACAGATTTGACCATCTGATTTTCAGCAGTAAGAAAAAAAGGTGTTTTAAAGCTTGTTGTTTTGTAGAACATCACATATGATATGAAAACAGTAGGGCCTGTAGATAGGGAATACGTGTTATTTAATCAAAATATAATTATATTTTCAGAATGACAATTTTTTTTTAATCGAACATAGCCTAGTCTGTGGGGTAAAACGCCCCCAGAGGGCAATGGGCAATTACTGTAGTTATTCTGAACATCAAATCCTTTGTTTTTCCAACAAATGTATTCTAACTAGTTGGTTGAATAAAAAAGATATTTGGATTTTATATTTAAAAATTACCTCAAGGTAGCATCAGGTAGCTATTTAGCTAGCCAGTTAGCATCAGCTAACAAAATGTTTCAAATAGGCTATTATAATTTTGTAGTTTATAATTATTGATTATATTCTTTTTAATTTTTAAGCAAAAACTGTCTGTACTCTGATTTTGCTGTAAATGTTTAAAGGAAATTGCTTTGTCAGACTGGGGGGCAAAATGCGCCCCCCTTGGTACAAATTAAATTTTTGTTAAAAATCGAATAACATGAAAACTCTGGACATTTTTCATACTTTGTTGATAATTTATGTCATTGCCACTAAAACGATGATAACTTTACTGAACACATTTAACTTTTGTTTCACAAAAAAAAATTACTGTCCTTAAAATTCTAATCATGTTTGCTACTAGTTTTGCCATGGCAAGTATCAGTTTTTCTACAAGAGCATGCTAGCATTATGCTAATGATATAGCTGCGTTAACATCATGCTAAACATATTAGCTTGTTAAAAATGTTAGCAAAAATTTAAAAGTGTTAACATCATACTAGTCATGTTAGCCTCTTGCACAAAACCCCCCCCGTATTTTTCCCCGTAAGCGGCGCGGCCATTTGTACATTTTATGGGTCTGGCTTCCGGTCTCATCTGCGTCCAGCTATTTCTGCTTGATATTGAAAGTTGGTGTGCCTTATCATGTTATTTTAATGTATTATCTTAATTGTGAACACATTGGTTTGTAGTGCAAACAGTTTTACTGTTTACTGCTCTTTGTTATTCTTCTCGTTATTTCCCTATAGTGGCTAATGAACTGGAAGTCTCGCCCATAGGCTTACTTCGGCATTGAAGAATAAGGTGGAGATAATATGCAAATGATGCACAATTTGTAAAAGTTAGATTACTTAAAATGTTCCCCGTCAAGCCAAACCTCAAACTGCACATGGTGCATGTCTATGTTTGACTAAATGTTTTCCTGCATCATTACAACAAGCTAACTCTATCTACCCACTCACCTGCCATCTATCAATGAATCCATCCATCTATCCTTCCATTTTTAATTATTTTAATTCACATACTGTATGCTATAGGCTGCAGAGCAAATTTCATTTGATTACTCACAAGAGATAGATTATTTCAAATGTTCCCCCATTCAACATAAAACCTGAAATTGCTCATGGTGCATGTCTGGGTTTGACTAGTGGAATTCTACATTCACCATTCCAACACATTAAGTGCTGAGCATTACAGAGACTAAATATTATGGGTTACAATTTATTTTAAGGCGTCCTTGTGTAATTATACATTTGAGAAATATGAATTACCTACATGTACTTATATATGTTTAGGGTTACTTAAATGTAATTATGCATAATCTAAGTATGTAACTTGTGTAATAAGGACACTGTAAAATAGACTGTTACTGAATATTTTAAGAATATGAAGCCAGATAAAGCAGCAAATTTACTGACACAGTGATTTCACTCATTAGAATAATCAAATCACTTTGCAGACATATTTCATTAAAAAAAGGATTGTCAGTTGTATTATTAACCATGATACTGAATTTCCCCACTTTTCCAATGTGTATATGTAGGCCTACAACTGGGGTTCATTGTTACAGATGTGTTAATTTTGCTACAAAGGAAAAACATGTCTATATTTGAGTAGGCCTGGATGTGATATATTGTATTTTGAATATTAACAAGACATTAATTAGTAGGTCAATATTAACATTCTAAAATCCTAAAATCCCAGTCTTACAAGCATAATTAAGTATTTATTTCTTAAGTATTTAACTAGTTTTGTATCTTTGAGGAAAGTGCTTGCAAAACAGCAATACTGTAAAACAGTAGGCATTCTGTTTTTCTTTCTGCAAAAAATGAAATGCTGCGACACAGGGCACTGACCATGTGTCTTGTTTTCAGGCGGCTGCACACAAGAATCAACACAAGTGCAGCGTAAAAGCAGCTAAATATGGTTAAATATATGCAGACATTTAAGATATATGCAAGAAAGTAATAATATATATGCAATATATATACAATGCAAGAAAGATAAGATTAATTAATTACTCAGATGTTCAAAAGACGTTGTTGTTTTAAACAACATTGTCTTTAAAAAAAGATGTTTTAAATCAGTATGGAATTACTACAATGACATGATTGCATTTGGATACAGTTTAAGTATTAAGCATTGTATCAAAGCACGCCAATGGGAGATTTTGACTAAAATAATATTCAAAAAAGTCTAAATGTTTGTATGTTATGTTTGTACATTAAGCTTCTTGAAATAATTGTAGATGTTTAGTGTTAGGGGTTTAAAACAAACTCCTGAACAAAATGTAAACAGTAAACATCTGATCATCCAAAATAATAGAGACAACAGAATGTAGCTGATAAAGGATCTTCATTGTATGGCTCGATAACAGCAGTTAATTCCCTTCTTATTACAGACTCATAAGCAATAAGCCCGTTATGAATACTGCATGCTGTCTGTGTCAAGATCTGACATAGTCTTTCTTGCCATAAGCAATTTGTTTTGCCTGAGTTTATAAACAATAGACATTTATGGATGTTTTGGCATGGAACAGCATGGAGAGAATCACTATCTAGCACTTTGGCCAAACATGGCTGAACACACTGTCTGTAAAGTCATGCTGCAAAGTTTGCTCGTTTAAAGGTGCAGTAGGAGATCTTGTAAAATGCTAACTTTAGCCTGATAGCACTGAAATCAAACGTCCCACCCTCCCTGCAATTGCCATCCAAAACCACGCCTCCTGACGCATATACACTCACAGACCAGAATACCAGAGACACATTCTACAATAAGCAGTATCAGCTGCTTTCCCAAATGTCCACCCATGTTCCGAAGTAGAGTAACACTTCAACAGATTGCCCCCTTGCTCCGGGAGTAGGAGCATGAACACGGTGTAGGGAATCATATAGATCGACGAACACAGTCATGCCAGTAGCTCACTTCTACATGAGCTTGTTTATCTACTCCTGATGTGTGTCTAACCTAGCCGACGCAAATATGCAGACGGCGGGGGGGTGGAGGACTGAATTGGGACCCGCTGGGCTACATCAGTGTCATTCACTGGGACAGAAACTTATAAAAGTACTAACATACATCATGAAATCTGATGTTGATGTTTGTCTGCCATTCTCGCTCTGTCTGCTCAGCGTGCTTGAACGCGCTGATGATGTATCCTGTCTGCGCGAACCGGGTGCGCAGAAGTATGCTAATACATACATTGACAGGAAGGTAGGAAAGCCAATTAAAATGCTCGGACCGAGCGTTTTCATTGGACGAACATTTCTTGGTCCTACGCCTTCCACAGAATATATAAATACAGATAAATACATTTTAACCCACTTAACTTAATGATTGCTATCGGGATGTGAAGAGACTTTCAACCAGCATAACAAAAAATGTTTCTGAAGACAATCACCTATTGCACCTTTAAAGCTACACATTTCAAAAAAGCGACTTATAAGGAGAAATACAAATAAGCAGGACTATTTAACTGGCAGACCAAAATAACAGACGTGAAAGAATGAAAATGATGACCATTTCGACACTTTGTTCATGCTTGATTATCACCCTCATCAACATAAAAGCACACATACACACACACACTTATACTCTGTCATGGTCACAGGTAGACAGACCAGTAAATAACATTGAAGAAAAGAAAGGTGAAAGGGAACAGAGCTCGAGCATAGAGATCAATCTGTTTAGCAGCAGACGGGATGATGGGTTTCGGAGGTGACGGCTTCTTTTTGTTCTTGTTCTGTGATTTGCCGGCAGCATCTGTGACCTCAATAGGCTTGCCGTAACAGTCGAAGTTTGAGAGTTCAAAATCTCGTGGTAGAGAACCGACAATACTGAAATCATTTGAGCGCAGATCAGATTTTGAAGTACACACCTTCTTACAGCGGTTTTCCACAACCTACACAAACATAAACCACACATAAAACAATCAAATACATACAAGAAAATCAAATCTAAAGTCTATCTATCCTATCCCTTGGCCAGCCCGTCGCTTCATGCCCATACCGCCACCGTCTCTAGCTAATCTATCCTCCCCTCCATCCGTCCGTCCCCGTATTCGAGAAGCGGTCCGTCCGTCCGTCCATCTCTTCATCCGTCTGTCCTGCCTGTGGGCTGACCCGTGGCCGTCGAGCTATCTATCTTTGTGTTACTGTCTTAATCTAACAAAGTAAAGAATAAGTTAAAACCTGTCTCGACAAGAATTGTTTTGTCAGTTCGGTCAGTTAACTGATAAATGTATGATTGGAGCCCTATATTTTATTCCAAAGATGACCAGTTTCTCATGAACGTCAATCGCCATGGAAGTCATTGTAGTCATTCTCACAAGACATTTCTCTTAAATATTGTTTGTAATATGAACTCTCCCCCTCAAACATACACACATGGAAGTGCACACACACTTGTGAACCCTCGTGCTGCTCTGTCATAGCTTCAGGCCTCGGTGCTGTCGGGTCAAATTACTCTCAGTCCCCCAGAATCCTCTGCTCTTCTCTGCACCCATGTTCCACTGAGCGCGCTCAGAGCAGTAGACTCAATTACAGCCATTTCATCTCCCCATGTACCCATTAACACACACACATTCATCTTACATAAAAAGAAGATATATACACACACACACACATCCTACATAGAGAGAACAGTCACTCACAAGTACATATGATGAATACACACATTTTTTCTTCATAAAGAGAAAATGACACAATCATCTTACTTAAAGGAATACACGTGCATACACACACTGACCTGTAGTGTGCTGACATGCATAGGCGTCCCACCAGTGCCATTGGCACTGTTAGTTTTAGCTGGTGTCTTGTTCTCTTTTTCTCTTTCTTTCTCTTTCTGAGCCATCTTTACCTTTTCTTCCTCAATGCGCTTGGGACTGTTCAGCATCACCTGGGATACAGCACACAGAGCAAATTCATGCAATGCAAACGCTCCCTTATGACCTCCGAAAACCAAATAACATCATAAGAAAATGCTAAACAACAATATGAATAGTAAGATGTTACATAATTCCATTAATCTACAAACATTATGCCATACTTTATAGCAAGGCCCTTTATGTCAGGCATCATGTTTTCCTTGTACAACCTGAATAAAGAGACATGACACTCCCTCATCTTCCACTGGTCAGACAAATGTGTTTGCACTCTTATGCCACACATTTTGTATAAATACCATTACATAAAAAGTCAAACGAAGTGGCATTTGTTTAAAATAAATAAAGTAAATATTTTAGCTAGACATTTGACAAAAATAAGTTTGATATTTGGACACTTTCTGGCTGTTAAACTGCCCATATTAATATGATAGACTACACCAGAGATAGTCAAAGCCTTTATGCAATTACACCAGTGTGAACCTGGGGAAAACTTAATAATATTGTGAACAGTAATTAAGTAATTATAAAAATAATTAAAGTTCAGATCCAGACACCACTTGGTATCTAATGCAATGAAATTCATACAGTTTTAAGTTTAGCTTAAATGTCCTAGTAAAAAATACTGTACATTCAAATAAAATGTCCAATTTAATATAATTTTAACCCCAATGTTTATACAGTAGCAATCGTCTAGCCTTTTCTCTCTGTTATATTGATTGCTCAAACATGTCTCTACTGGCAGAAATCATATTGCACTCAAATGAAAAGAAATTGGGCATTTAAAAAGATAAATAAATATTACTGATTTGTTGATTTTTCCCTGAGAGAATTCATATATAAAAATGTAATATTGATTCACACACAAAATCATTGTCAAAATCATTTCAGGTCATTTTCACACTTTTCATATTTCTGCATTTTCAGCACAAATTTAAGAATACATTATTCTGTAATTGCAGAATGTAAATTGCAGTGTTATACGGCTCAGTGCTCCCAGAGCTCTTACCCCAGTTTTCCAGGATTGATAAATAATGTAACCACAGGAACTGTATATCTGTTTCGTAGTTCAGGAGGAGTTCATTGTTCCTTAGTAAGGCATTTTTGTTGCGGTCTCTGTTCTCTTAAATATTTCTTAATTCTTAAAATACTTCTTAATTTTTGGTCATACAGATAAGAGTAATGCATCTTTTGTATCTGTAAAGACTCTACGTTTATTCGTGTGCACTCCGAATAACAACGAAACGTTGCGCCTTTGTAAAATAATTAAATCCGTGTATGCTTGCATTATTACAGACATGAAAAATATATCCATAGAGAGTGAAACTTTTAAATGAACCAATTCAAATAGAAAAACAAATATTCTCAGATTATGTAATCCGTATGAAACATGCATAAAGGCGCATACTGCGGAGATGACAAGTTAGTGAGGCCGACTTAATCTCTTAAACCGAAAACAGAAAGCACTAGTGTAACAATAAATTATTAAAACATGAATGCAGTGTACTCGCTGTTTTTCCCTAACACATTCATAATTATATTTGCTGGTGCGCTGAGGCAAGCCTTTTTTGCATGCGCTTGAACGCTTATTAGGCTATGTAGGCAATTAAAGGCTCATTATTATGATTTTTTTTTTTTTATTATGGTTTATTAATAAAAGTACCGACACTAATAGTCGACTAATGCTTAAAATGAATGACTAATAGTCGACCAGAAAAATACTTTGTCGACGGGCAGCCCTATTATATATATATATATATATAGATATATGTTTTTTTTTCAATTTGGCTCTTTTGGAAAAATGCATTGCCCCAAAAAAAAAAAAAGGCTCTTTGAGTCCAAAAAGGTTCCCGACCCCTGCCCTAGCGGATATTTGTGTAGCGGCAGGATGGTCCTCTCCACACACTTTCATCAAGTTCTATAATTTGGATCTTGACACGGCTCCTGGTGGTCTCGGTGGTCTGTCCCCCCCCGCTGAACCAGCGTGGAATACTATCTGGTTCATATCAGGAAAGATTACGCAGGCTTTAGCTGGCTGTCGAGCTATATCATTCCATTGCGTCCATAGATATGGAGTGTCGAGTGAACCCATGAAGCAAACGTCTCGGGTTACTTGCGTAACCCATGTTCTCTGAGTAGGGAACAAGCTCCTTGCACTGCCGACATAAGGCCTTTTTCGGCAAAGAAATCTGAGGAGCAGATGGCACGTTCGCCAGTATAAGGATGGCAACATAAGAGCGTCAAGGTATATATGGCCCGCGCCATCAGCCAATGAATTGCTGTGATTCTATACAGGCTTCAGACAATCGGTACACCCAGAGGGTGTTCCCATTGCGTCATAGCTACGCAGTGTCTCGTTCCCTACTCAGAGAACATGGGTTACACAAGTAACCGGAGACGTTTTGTTTTCAGGCTTTGATTAAAGATCTATTTTCTCCTCTCAGAAAGAGTGCATTTAAGTGTCAACTTTTTCTACTCCTATTTAAGGAACAGTTATATAACATATGTTGGGTTCTGGGATAAAGTTTTAAAATTCAAAGTCAAACACAGGTTAGAAATCCTTATAATATGGCCCAAAACACATGGAGATATAAGACTCGAGTGAGAACACATCAGTAGTATACTGCTACATAAGCAGATATTTATTACAAACTGTGGCAAACTGTTTGATAATCATTAAAAGCCCACAGTTTCATGAACTATATTAAAATCTTTTTTGTGTGGTTATTATTGTGTTTATTAATATTTTTAATTGTATTTTTATTCATTCAAGCTGCAAATTATGCAAAAAGTATTAAAATAGCATTTAATTATATGTGTTTTTAGGATACATAAAATGCTATACCTATGAATTACACCTCGGCAAGACAGGAATCTGCCATTTTACGCCAAAATTCAGTGTCACTACAGAATGTTATTAAAAATATAATTTTAAATGTAGCTGAAATGTAAATCAAATTTTCACTGTGGTGAAAATGTTTATATTAAGGAAAATGACAAAAATAACTGAGTTATCTTGTGTGTTTTTCCACTTTTGGATATTGTTAGTAGAAAAATAAACTGAGATTGTATTTTAAGTAAGTTTATTTTCTAAAAGTGTGAAACACCCGTACAGAGTGCTGAAGCAGCTAAATCTGTAGTTCTGCAATGTCCTGAGTCAAGGAAATGTAAATGTTTCAATACAAGACAAGAGCAGACGTGCATACACACCTGAACCACAGCGTACTCCACAAGAGAGGCAAAACCATACAGCAAACAGGCAATCATCCAGATATCAATGGCTTTCACATAGGAGACCTTAGGAAGCTCAGATGCTAGAGACATAGACTCGGATGACAGTGACAGAACAGACAGAATACCTAACGAGAGACGGACAGAACAGAAAGAAAGAAGACTTCCTCATGTAGTTGCATACTGTAACTTCATTAATAAATATACTGTGCCCTGATCTTAAGCAGATGTCTTGAGTTTCTTCTCACTTTACCACAAGATATAAAATTAACTATGATGCTTTAATGTTAAAACTGACCTGGGAGTAACAGCCATCCCTGGAATGGAGAGATGAACAAATGAGAGAAAGGAATGAAGGAGAGGTGGATCCTATGAGAGGAGGAATATGGAGAGATGAGAGGAAAAATGGGTTGGATTTTGGGTAATCATAGGAATGATTGACGGATGAATTTCCCAGTTTAAGTGGAAAGATGTCTCTCTTTCTTTAACATTTTTACCCTTTTGTGTTTCCAGATGTTTCATATATATTTCATTTAGAAATGTTTAAAAATAAATAATCCTAAAACGATTTAATTTTTAAATAATTATCAAAGGCTTCATCAAAAATAGGACAGATTTTAATTTCAGTACATTATATTCAAGCTATTTTAATGTAAAATTACATAAGAATATATATAGAAAGGCTTTTATAAAGGTGTTTCTTCTTCTGGGGACGATTATGGATAAATTAGAGAGACTGAAAAAGAAGAGAGAAGTTCAGGACTGGGTGACTTGCTGTTATTTTTTTATGTTGCCCCTCTAGAAGTTACTAGTTGATGCTGTAAACCAGAGGTGGCTATAGGATATACATCTAGGGGCTCAGATATTAATCTGCACATTTTTTATTATTATTCTATTGTTATTATTTAATTTGTATTTTTTTTATTCTGAACAAATATTTTATTATCATGACTATTATAAATTATTAGTTGTCATTTATTAGAAATTGATATACATTACCATTCAGCAATATCTTTTTTTAAAGAAATTAATATTAAATAATGAATATATTTTGCAAGGATGTGTTAAATTACTAAAAAAGTGACAGTTGTTACTTTTTGAAATTGTTACAAAAAAAATCTATTTCAAATAAATGTTCTTTTGAACTTTTTATTTATCAAAGAATCCTGAAAAACATGTATCACGGTTTCGACAAAAATGTTATGCAGCACAACTATTTTCAACATTGATAATAAAAAGAAATGTTTCTTGAGCACCAAATCAGCATATTAGAATGATTTCTGGAAAATCATGTGATACAGAAGACTGAAGAATTGGCTGCTGAAATTTCAGCTTTGCCATCAAAGAAATAAGTTTAAACAGGTGTTTTATATTGCAATAAGATGTCACAATATTACTTTTTTGCTCTATTTTTGATCAAATAAATGCAGCTTTGGTGAGCATAAGAGACATTTTTTCAAAAATATAAAAAATGGTAGTGCATTAGAAACATTATTTGTTAATTATTAGAAATTGCAATTACGAAAGTCTGCAGATTTTAACACCTTTGTCACATAAAATCCTATGACTTATTAAATCATTAAATGGGCAATACAAGAAAGACTGAGCTGTAGCAACTCTGATAAGGGTCATCAAACATCACACTGCAATTCCAATAACAGCTACTGTATGTGGTGTTCTTTTGTTTTAACTGACAGCTTCATTTGAAGGCTGACTCACCCAAGGGGACTCGAGCTGCACTGGCATCAGGGTTGATCCAGAAGGACAGCCATGATATGACGACAAGGAGCAGGGTGGGAGCATAAACACCCATCATATAAAAGCCCACCTGCCTCCTGAGAGTGAAGATGACTTCCACACAAGTATAATAACCTATAGATTTTGAGAGGGGGAACCAGAGAGAATGCATTAAAATGATATGAAGGTCTTGTAAGTGTTGTAGCATCTTCATCATTTATGTTCCTACAAAATGCTTTTTATGTACTGTATAGGGTTTTATTGTTTTACCCTCAGACTTTGAATCTTAAAATATGAAAATCTCATAAAAATATTACATTAATAATGTTAACAGAGAGTGAAATTAACAAACCATTTAAATGCTTA
Source organism: Sinocyclocheilus anophthalmus (assembly GCA_018155175.1). Taxonomy (NCBI): domain Eukaryota; kingdom Metazoa; phylum Chordata; class Actinopteri; order Cypriniformes; family Cyprinidae; genus Sinocyclocheilus; species Sinocyclocheilus anophthalmus. Next base: position 25,581 of record JADLZN010004350.1, read on the forward strand.
TTGTGTAAACTATTAATTTTTTTTTACACAAATTACAACAATATAGCACAGTATCATTTCCACAACAATTAATAATGTTGCTCCTTACAGATTTCTTTTTTAAGTAACTGTACTTGGTTACCAAGGAGACAGCAGTGTCAGTGGAGAGCTTGAGATGAAATATGAGGTGATTGTGATGTGTCCAAGAAAATTCAATTGTAAATGTCACTTGTGAACAAAATATTTTTTTATTGCACGTCATTTCCAATTAAGATATAATTTAGTCAAAACATTGAAGTTCAATTCTGTGTTTTTAGGATACTTAAAATCCTGGAATGAAATTAGCCTTAGTAAGACAAAGGAGTCATATTATTCCAAAAATGTTTCCATCACTGTCATTTCCACCATAGAATGTTATCAAGCAAAATACATAATTTTGTGTAAATGTGGTGGAAATGACATTTGTTATTTTAGACAAAATGACTAAAATAAAATAGTGAGTTTGAAAAATGTATTTTCTACAAGTCCACAGGGCCAAACTTTGCCCATAGTTGAAGAAACACCCATCTATCAGATTTGAGGAGTTTATCTGTCTCCTGGGGTCACTGTGAAATCAGTGTTAAACACTGAACAAAAACCTTATATAAAGTACAACAAAAACAAAACAATGAAAACATTACTCTGACTAAATCAGAGGAGCGCAAGCTCTATTTCACTACATTAAGTGGAGCAGAAATGAATCCATTAATGTCTATATTTAGATGTCTTACACATAATTATTCTCATATGAACATACTGTGCATATAGCTATAAATATTTGTTCTTTTGCAATTTACATTAATAAGTTATTTTAAGTATACAATAATAAATAATGATGTTGAATAATATACAGCAACTTCAGTGATCAATGGGCATATATTGTATTTCAACATATACATTTCAAACTGCCAACTGCATGAATAAATTACCCAACATGATACACTATCCAAAATGTTGTCAAAAACAGTTTTTTTAATAGTTTCATTTATAGTCACCTCAAATATTCATAGATGGACAAAATAGTGGTGACTTTGTGGTTGCGGTGGACTTAAAGGTATAGTTCACACAAAAATGAAAATTTGTGGAAAAACTACTCACCCTCAGGCAATCTAGGATGTAGATGAGAATTTGTTTCTTCATCAGAACAAATTTGGAGAAATTTAGCATTACATCACTTGCTCACCAAGGGATCCTCTGCAGTGAATGGGTGCCGTCAGAATGAGAGTTCAAACAGCTCATAAAACATCACAATAATCCATAGTAATGAAACCAAAGAGCTGTGTTTGTAAGAAACACATTTATAATTAAGGCATTGTTTAAGGAAACTTTAAACCATTGCTTTTGGACAAATAACAATAGTCCATAATCCATAATAACACTTCTTCAAGTGAAAATGTACATTTGAGAATCCAAATTCAGCTTTATTTAGAGCGTAGTCAGACAGGCAGGGTCAAACACCAGCAAAACGGTAATATCCAAGGCAAGGCAAAAGAGTAATGCAATACACAGGCAATGGTCAGTGCAGGCAGCAAACAATAAAAAAACAAGGAAACAGTCGAGGGTCAAAAACACAAAGGCAAGGAAACTAGGAAACTTTGAAACATAACGTGATGAAAGGTGTGTGTGTGTGCCATTCTTATAGTGAGTGCTGATGAGTCCGGGCAAAGGATTATGGGAAATGGAGTCCGGGGTAAAGTGGTAAGAGTCTGGAATGGAGTCCCCACTAGCGAAGCTCACGGGCACTCCAGTTAGAGACGGTGACAGAAAAAGTCCAGCCTCTGTTTTCCTCACACATCAAAATCCACCAGCATGTTTGTTTAAAATGGTTTTGGACTGTTTTTGATAAACAGTGCTTGAAGGTAGTTGTTAAGTTTAGGTGTTGGGTAGGATTAGGGATGTAGAATATGGTCATGCAGAATATGTGCTCATAAACAGCCAATATGTTAATAATAGGCATGCTAATAAGCAACTCCTTTATAATGAGAATTGGTCCCTATACTAAAGTGCTACCGATTTTTTTCACTGGAAAAAGCTATTTTGGATAGAGGACTCGAAAGCAATGGTTTGAAACATCTTAATGATGGATTGTGTTTTGTTACAAACACAGCTTTTTGCTTCACAAGTCAATAATTGATGGATTGGAGTAGTGTAGATTATTGTGATGTTTTTATCAGCTGTTTGGTCTCTCATTCTGATGGCACCCATTCACTGCAGAGGATCCATTGGTGAGGAAGTGGTGTAATACTACATTTCTCCAAATCTGTTCCAATGACAAAACAAACTCATAAACATCCTGAATGACCTGGCTGAGAGGGAGCAGATTTTCATTTTTGGGTGGAATATTCCTTTAAATTAATGATGCTTATTACAGGGCCAGGATGCAGATAAACAAAGTTGTGGGATAATTTATGACAGTTCAGTAAAACATTTATTACCTATGCGTAATAGGTAACACAGACAGTCATAATTAATCTTAGAAACACACACCAGAAATCTATAGAGTGTTCATTTTAAAGCAGTATCATCACTCACAGAAATGAAGAACAGAACAGTGCATTTAGAAACAAGGGCTGAACCTCTGACTTGAACATCATGTGCTGATACCATTGTCAGTGTACAAAATAAAAAATAAAAAACACAAGAAGCTTTGAGTTCTGTGTGTCCATTTTACAATAAAATCATTAAGAGCAGGCTACAGATGTTATTTTTATTGTCTTGTTTATTGTGAGACTGTGTTTGATAATTTATATGAAAGTGTATGAAGGCACTGCTGTCTGTGTCTGTAATGTTAGCAAGTTATGCTCATGCTGTTCTGTTCTCTTATATAAGTGAATACAGCATTATGTAATAGATTCCCACAGGAGAAATGCACTCCAATTCTTCTAAAGCTATACTTTATGTTAAAGGTACAAATGTGAGCAAGTGTGATTATGAGGGTGGCGAAATGAGGGATAATGTATAGTCAGCAGTTTCCAAAATAAGTTATATGGGTTTTTTTTATCACCCTGAAGGGATTTATTTTGCAATGACCCACTGACTATACACTATCCTCCTACATTTAGTTAAATGTATATGAAATTTTCATTTGAAATTATCATGTGAGAACAAAGAGACACTAATGGGTCCTCTGCAGTGAATGGGTGCCATCAGAACGAGAGTTCAAACAGCTGATAAAAACATCACAATAATCCACAAGTAACCAACACGATACCAGTCCATCAATTATTGACTTGTGAAGTGAAAAGCTGCATGTTTATAAGAAACAAATCCATACATTAAATAAGGCATTTTTCCAATTCTGGCCAAAATTTACCAAGTCCATACATTTTGTTTAGCGTAGGACCCATCCAGACACAATTTTTCATTAGATTTAACAAATCAATTATTCATTAGATTAACAAATAGTCACAGACCCCTCACCCAATAAACATACTGGGTGCCAGGATGTCTGCGAACTATACCAGGCCCCCCCTGGTTACCATGATACATTTACGAAACGTAGACATGTTGAGAGTTCTCCCTCTCACTACATTTTCCATAGGAAAGACACATAATGCACAGTAAAAATTGACTCTTCTCTAATTCATTCATAGGAAAAGCGTTCTCATCAGGAAATTTGGTTACATTCTGTTCGTGTCTATGTCTTTTGAACTGAATTACGGTTTTTTATGCATGTTATGATAGCCCATACAACTCGTAAACGGGATAGAAGGTGCTAGCCAGCTAAAGGGGCCCTAGAAAAGGAGACGACTGTTTTGTCTAAATGTTCCTAAAGAACCTTTAACAACTATGAAAGAACTTTCTGCGTTTCACAAAAAGGTTAATTGTGGTCCTCGACGAAAAAGTTATTCCGATTACAAAAAAGGTAAAGAAGAGAGGTTCTTTAAAATAACTTTGATGACAAGGTTTTGTGGAACCAAAAATGGTTATTTATGGCCATTCGCTGTGAAGAACCTTTTGAAAGCACCGGTAATTTTGTAAGAGGGGTAGAAATAACCTCCACCTATATCAGTTTGGTACTCTAGGAATCAGCTTCGGCTGAATCTATGAGAGTGATTTACATGCTGAATAAACGGCAACATATTAGTGTTCTAGAATTTTTTGTAGTTTTTGCATCAACACCCAATTGAATTACATATGTGAAATACCATGCTTTGAGACAAAGAGTCATAAAACTCCCCAGTATTCCCAACCTCCCGCTTGGGATTTCAGCCAATCTCATTGGACAAGCCCATCTTAAGAGGCGTGAATCTTCTCAGACCTTAAAAGGCTCACGCACAGTTCCGCCCCTGTTCTTCTTCTGCTCGTTTGCTTTGACTAAGAAGTCAAGGGGGGCTCAAGCAATAGCCATTCAGCCTGCGGTTCTGTTATTTTTTTTTTTATTTTGTTGGGTGGTGATTCTGAGAAGATGAGGATGTGAGCTACAACACTCCTAAGGACACCCTAAGTTCGCGCCAAACTTCGGCCTTGACTTTCCATTCACCAAAATCCTCTGACTCAAACTGGTTCTTTTTCATCAACCAACTTCTGCAAAGATCAACTTGAACCTTTGGACAGCATCAAGCCTTTCTTTCAGACAGACAAGACATGCAAGTATCAAACTTATTCTTATTAATTGATACATTAAGTATAATTTGCACCTTTTTACAAAGGCGTGTTTGAACTAAGAAACTGATGTTTCCTTCAGGCTGTAGATCTGCTGAAAAGCAAATGGTACCATAGCTTCATGCTTCATTTCTCTTCTCTTTACTGCCTAAGCTATAATCCTGTTCCTATACCAACTGTATACGTGTGTGTGTATGTGTATGTTAGACCAGTTTAAATGTTTATGTAGTTAATAAAGTCTTACTTGTATCACAATTGACGTTGTTCATTGTTTGCTCATAAACTGGAGTCACTTAATCATGCAGACTTTTTGCTAACATGAATAGTATTGTACAGTAAGAAAGGTTACTTTTCCTTACAGGAAATAAACAGACAGTTGAATGGAGAGGTAAAAATGAATGACGTCCCAGGATAATAGTTATAATTATTATAATAAGTTATGACTGAATATTCAATGGTCGCCTTTCGAGCTGAGGTCGACTTACAATAGAATGTTTTATACCTACACTAAAAAAGAGCAAACTTAAAGCAGTGAGAAAGTACATCCCTGTGGTGGTCATTTCACATCAAAATCAAATGATGTTTGGTTTGGACTGTTTGGACTGTTGTTTTCCCCTATGCTTGTGTGTATTGCGTCCTGTTAGATACAAATGTTTTCTGGAAAAGCAATATTAGGTACTCGACCTTTAGCGGAAGCTTGGTTTGCTGCTTTTTCGCTCACAAGCATTAACTGAGGGACGGAGTGTGGGTCGATTCTGTCGATGTCTTATCAGCTGTCTCGAACTCTATCTGCAAGGCACCATATCGCTACCCAGCAGCCGCCACACTCCACCTAATCACCAACCACACGTGAGGTAAAGCTAAATTCCCAAAATTCTGAAAAAAAAAAAAAAAAAACCTCTACACTTGGATGGCTTGAGATTTAGAATCTTTAAAAAACTAAAATAAATAAAGCTGACATATATTAGGACTTTAAAAGACTATACGCAACACTAGTTTAATAGAATAGTAAAAAATAGTAAAAAGAGAAACCCCCCCTGCAGCAAATAAAGGGTCTATTATGCGTTTTCACTTTAAATTTTAGGCTAGTCTGAATGTTTGCTGTTTGCAATATAAAAAAGTCGCGAAGTTAGCACAGCTCAACAGTTCAATTCAAAAAGGAGATATTGTAGGTAAAAGGAAAGATCACTTTTCACAATACACTACAACGAATAAAGATCGCTTGGATACAAACGCATATGTTCCGGGGATTTGTGATAATCCACACAAGGACGAATGGGCGAGGCGGTGAGTGCTAGAGAAGGCAACAAATGTTATCACAATGTCGGAGATGCGTTAGCTTTCCCAAGGCAGACGAACTTACATTGGTTACAATCATCCGGGTTTATATCGTGCTCAAATTGATTTGATTTTGTCGCAATATTTACACTGAAGCTCGCAGACAGCTATGGTAAGGGGCATGACATTTCCACACACCAGGAGAGTGAACCGGGGGGGGAGAGGGTGTGCCAATCACAAACGACAGCCTGGCCCAGGGCTAAAACACATCATACAGAAGACAAATTCGTAGTTATCAGAAGAAGGGCCTTCGAGTTTGATAGCAGGAACTATGTTCGCACGAGTCCGTTAACATGCCGAGGGAGATCTGGGGGAAGATGAGGGTGTTCTGTATAATGTTTATAGCAGAATGTAATGCGTGAAATATAATGTATGTGTTTAGTCGAAAAACCTAGTATTGGACTTGTCTGTATTAGTAACACCCCCAAAACAACAATAGGGACTCTGTAAAAGAGATAATAGGCCTTTAAGAAACAACTTCACCAGTTTGATCAAAACAAATGCGCCTCGGCAAAATACTCATGTACCCAACCAAATACAGAAAAGTGCTGCACATACCACGAAGACCAGCGGAACATTAAGGGGAACCTGCAACAAGTGATGAACCTGGTTGAGACATGCTTAACAATGTCTACTCTGAAAGGTGAGATTTTTGATTATTTTACATATCCTGATCATATGATTCTTTAGATTTTTTGGATAGATTAGCCTAAATAAGCTGACAAAATATACAATTACTGTAACTGTGAAAACGCTATGTAAACTTACTTTTACAAATTCCCTTAAGAAATTTAACCATGGTTTTACTATTAAAAAAAGGTTACTATAGTTAAACCATGGTAACCACAAATTAACCATGGTTTTGCTACACTAACCATAGTTTACCATATAGTATTTGTACAACTGTGGTTATACAAATGGTAATCAATATGCCAAAAACATGGTTATTTTGGTAAGGGGTGTTGGGGTCCCCTTGAAACATTCCCATTGTGGTCTGTGCTACTTGCAATGCTTTTCTGTATTTGGTCACATTGTTACAAGGCATTATCCGTCCATATTTGGTACATCCCTGTGTGCGAGTATTTGCAGCGCATTTCTGTATCGTGAGTATTTGCAGCGCATGTGTTGTCAAACTGATGAAGTTGTTTTCTTAATTTGCTGGTGCTTTTTCTATTTGCATGCATTTTCTTAAGTTGCAACGTGTTGAGCTCTCTTGGCCATGGTAAGATTCTCCTAAAATGAAACACAAACATAACTACACTGATCACATGGCAAACATGCTGTGCACAGTCTATAGCAACATTAACAGTATCATTATCACTAACATCTCTGCCAGCTTGCCTCAGGCTCAGAATGCAGCAGCATCATAGATACTGTAGCTATATCTAAGATCTGTGAATAAAGTAAGAGACCAGCTACGTTCAGAATGAAATACTTGCATACTGTTAGATATGTACACTAGAAATAGTATGTAAAAAAACAGTGGCAAATGTTAAGGTAACTTTACAAGGTTTCATAAGTTCAAGTTAGTTAATGCATTAACTAACATTAATTAACAATGAGCAATACATTTGTTATTGTTTTAAGTTTGAATTACCTTTGTTAATGTTAGATAAAAAAATACAACTGTTCATTGTAAGTTCATGTTAGCTCAGGTCTATTAAATAATATTAACGTATACAACTTTTGATTTTAATAATGTATTACTAAATGTTGAAATTAACATCAATTTAGACTAATAAATGTTTTAGAAGTATTTTTTATTGTTAGTTCATGTTAACTAATAATGCTTACTGGCAGAAATAGCATGGGTGGAATGGTAGTATGCTATTCCTATCATAGCTAGGGTGTGGGAACAAAAAGGGAACATACAGTTCCCACACACAAAGAAATGGATCAGGTGTTTAGAGCTTGATGAGAGAACAGAAGGTACTCAGGCATGAACATTTACCATTTAACAAGATAGTTCATAACCACAACATTCATTAAAAAAGAAACGCGTGATCATTCCAAGTGTTTAATGCTACAGTAAGACTCTGGCTCTAATACTGAGGTGGTTCTGCCAAGCTACCCATCTCAGAGGTATTGATTCATCTGAGTTTGAATTAGGAGTGTAAAAGAGGTATGAGGTCAGCGTTTTCTCAATTGCATGTGTGTGTGTGTGGTGTGGTGTAGCGGTATTATTGGCATTGTTGCAGGAGGAGTGGACACGATGTCCTCTTTCTGTGTGGCCCTCCTCGTAATATGTATGTAAATATAAGGGTATATTATATGCAATACATACTGTGCCTGGTAGAACTTGTGTGAATTTCTGATAGCTTAATGTCTCTGATTACATCAAACTGTGGTAAAGCAATCTCATCCATCTGAACAGGGTCTCCAGACTGCCACATAAAAACGAGATCCACTTTGAGGTACGAGCCATGCTAATACCACACACTCCACACACACACACACAAAAAAACACACATTACATGAACATTTCACCTCATCCTTATTTCCATCTCTTAAAATAAATATAAAATTAGGTAGTTTTGTCCTATTGCAGGAGTACCAGTTTGTGTGGGTATGTGTTTATTTCACTTACAGCTCTCTAACTGCATATTGCATTGCTGGGTGTCCATTAGGGAAACACAGAGAGAGAGAGGTCCAGAGGGCAAGAAAGAGTGACAGACAACCTGAAAAAAAGATAATTTACTTGAATTGAGTTTTTTTAGAATTTAGAACAGACGGCATGTGTGCGAGAGAGTATGTGAAGAGAGGATAGACACACACACACTGCAAGGTTCATTAGTCTTGGGTGCATGTGGAGCAGCAGTAGGGCCACCCCCAAGAGAGGAGAGAGGAGAGAGGAGAGAGAGATTGATAGGAGAAGATAAGAGAGAGGAGAGATGAGAGCGAGATAGGTTTGCTAAATATAGAGAAGGTCGAGGATGAGAGGACGAGAGAGAGAAAGTAAAGAAGGACTGTGGGGTGAAGATGTCCACTCCAGGCGCTCTCAAATATGGAAAAGCAAATCTGCACAAAGACCCTTCAGCTTGACCAAAAACAGCCTAGCTGCAAACATCATTGTATCTACATATGCGCGGTTAAGAAATAATCAGACAGAATACATTTTTTTCGCCCCCAAGCAACAAACAGATTAAATATATGTAGTGAAAAGGCAATGATAATGTGATACGGAAGTATAAAATGGTTAGTTGAATAAAGGCCACGTTCACACTGCAGACTGATACGGGTGTCACTCCTCTTCACCAACATTGCAAAATAATCCTTTTCTTCCTCAGTACTTTTGTCGTCTTCCAGTAAAAGAGTAAAAGAATCAAACTACTAAGATATTAAGTTTTGTTTTCTAAAAAATGTATCAAAATTGAGCTCATACTTAAAAACAAGAAAAAAAGGAAGCTTGTTTCCATCATAGAATAAAAACTTAAAAAAGCAATGTGACAGTTTTTTATACACAGTTTCTGCCAATTCTGATAAAAAAAAGTCAAAATAGCCAGAAACTCAGATTTCTCTGTCCACTACATTGATTTTATATTGTTAGTTTATATTTATAATATATACTGTTATAGTTTATATCTCATAATTGCCTGTTTTATTTTTTTATATCCCGTGGCGAAAACAAGCTTACATAAAAATACCAACCAATGAGGTAAGAAAAATTAAAATTGAATTCAAAGGGTAATCAAGTTTATTTTTCTGACCTCATTGACAGTTTTTTCTTGTTTTAAGCAAAAACCATTTTGATAATTTCTAATTTTTTACAAAAAAAATTCTGAAAACAATATTTAATATCATATCTTCATGCACTTCAAATACATCTATCTTGATTTAATATTGTTTAGATATTTGTACAGGAAAACAAGTCAAAAATACTGAGAAAGAAAATCTTTTTTGTGTGTTTTATAGCATTGAATTCACCGATATGCACCACTTTTGTGCACCGTATTTTAGCGCATGTTTCCTGCTATTTAATCTGCATTATTCCTTTAGTGAATTGGGTGCTAAATACATTAATGTCTTTATTTATTTACATTTCTTTTGTCCGAAGCAGCAAACACAAACGGGTTAGACTGCTAATAATCACGTTTCTAGTTTATGAGACGCCAAATTGTTGCTTAAATTCATTACGAGTGATGAACAGGTTACGCAGTGTGTACGTGGCCTGACCGAATTTACAGGTGCAAAACATGATCTTATAAGCTGGAATGTTGCACAAACATGTCGAAAAGTGCATTCATTGTAAGCGTTGACCTTTTAAAGTCCATAAACATCATTGCTCTTTAACTAATCCTCTGACTGTTAGTCACACCATTATGACTAAAGCTGAATCAAGAAGTTCATTTTGCACAAATTTGAATAATAAAAAAAAAAAGGATCATGTCTGGATTTTTACCATATAATAACTGCAAAGGCATGATGTGTCACTGGACGTCATGCACGTCTGTACACATTCCATTCGCTTCTGATTTATTAAATCATCTGTTGCTAAACAGGTGTGTTACTGTACAAATCTGAACTCATTTTACTTCTTTATTCGATCCATGTTAACAGTGCAGAGCCAAACATTGCTATTGTTCAATTAGCTCTTGCACTTATAGAAAGCAAAATTCATTGATATTTCACAACATACTGACAAAAAGAGAAAATACCGTACACAAATGGAGATTATATTATTATGTTGAACGTCTGTTGTACAGAAACCAAATGGACGAACATGAACAGGAAGAGCAGTATTAGTATTCAGATACGCAGGCCAGGAGAGTAGTGCACTTTGGGAAGGTTCTCCACTCCATCTCGAAAAGATGTTTGAGAAATGCATTAGCTTCATCAACAGCACTTCACTTTGAAATGCTAAAGGTCTGTTCACACATAATGCATTCTTGCATTTATAAACAGCTAGAAAAGACACTTTAAACTTGTTTTTATCCTTATGTTGTTACCGGTTAACCTGCTTTTCTTCAAACTGTGTGATTTTTTTTCTCATTTAGGGTCATGAACATGCACGCAAAGTTTTGACACTGGTGTGTTTTGGAATGTGTACAAAATCTTTCTGTTTCAAAAACTGTTTCAATTTAACACATTTCAATTTTAATCCATTTCAAGGTTAAAAGCAGGTGCTCAGACCCAAAATAAAAATAAATCTGTATTTTGTTTGGTACTTGCATTTATTATGCATTTGGCAGATGCTTTTACTTGAAGAAACGTACGCTGCGTTGAAGGCGTACATTTTTATTAGTTAATGAATATGACTTTTGTTGGCAATCGAACCCATGATCCTGCTGTTGGAAGTGGCATGCTTCTAAAATTTGAGCTTTAGGAAAGTATACACAACAATACAAAAAATTAAAATAGAAAATAAATAAAATTATAAGTGTAAAAAAACAAAACAAACAAAAACAATCATATGTTCTCGTGAACTTTTTCATAATGCATGAGAACTTCATTTGAAAGGTTTACGGTTTTAACCTGATTTTGTTTTTCATAAAATGATTTTTTTGTGTGTGTGAATAGTATTGATCTAATTCGGCGAATCTAAAAGTGCTGTAGCTTAAATAGTAGCGCAACCAACGACAAGGTCAGGGTTCGAATCTCCAGTACGCATGAACTGATTAAAGTATACTTGTAACAAAAAAAAGCAGAGCTCATGCAACAAGATACAGAGATGTCCATCTAGCACAGACAGACAATTAAAAAAAAAAAACACACAGCACGTCCTGTGCGAACATCCTCTAACAGTTCAAAGTAAAGTTTGGGGTGTTTTCATGATCAGTTAGTGAGTGCAATTTGTTCTAAGATTGTCATGGGCCTTCGGATGGAACAGTGAAAAAAGATTCATTTCCAAACGTGGACGAGTGAATTTCTTTCTCATGCACAGTAGCACCAGTGCAAGCGTATTGCCTGTATTTAACACTTAACGCACATGTAAACACACAGACGTGCACGAGACTCGCAGTTATCTGCCGTTAGTGATGGTGTTCATTGCTTTAGCGCAGTCCCTGCAGTGAGTGAATGTGCACCATCAGGCTGCAACCGCATCGTCAGTGCGTTTATCGTTATTTTTAGGGATGCACCTATATGAAATTTCTTAGCTCATACAATAGCCGATTATTCAGAATATCTGCCGATACTGATAATGATTATTCGAATGATATCTGCCAATACCAATATTCGAGGAGATCTGAGATACGATAACCGATTATTCAGATGATATCTGAAAAAATACCAATACTGATAGCGTTATTCGGAATGATATCTGGGTTAAACCGACTTCTGATTATTCAGAAATGGATTTCTGATACCCATACCAATAGCCGATTTTCGGATGAGATCGGTGGCAAACCGAAATTCTGATTATTCAGAATGATACTGGTGATTACCAATACCACTTGGCGATATTCGAGTATCGCTGTAATCGATAGCTGACACAATACAAGCAATACCAAGGACGAGCCGATTATAAGAAGATATCTGCCGATACCGCACGATTATTCGGAATTGATTTGCGATAGCTGTTTATTCAGAGGATATCATGCTGCTTGCAAATTGATAGCGATTATTCAGAATATAGCAATACCAATAAGTGTAGGTTTTTATTAAGAAAAAACAGTGTGTGTACATTTCCGGAGCTAAATGCAACGTTAAGTGACCTTGCTCATAACCTTTGCATACGTTTTATTTGCATTTTTTTCCGTTAAAAAGCTGATTGGGACATTAAATGAGACATGAATACATTTGGTAGGGTTGGATGGATCTTTCAACACCTTCAGATGATATTCTTTAAACTTCGTGCGAAAAGCTCGGTGCTGCCCCTAAATGAAGCAATGAAGCAAATAACGTCAGCCACATTTAAGAGGCAAACCGGCATTTATGGTTTGAAATTGAATGAATAATTCCACTGACTGATTTGAAACTGAGCTTTTGTCTTTTTTGAGCAGATTGGGAAGGGGGTAGAGAACAAGAGCACCAAAGGAATACATTTGGCGGCAATTCTTGGATAGGTACGGCGGCCGCAAGTACAATATAAGTGTATACTCGCGAAAATGGAAAACTGGATCTGGACACAACTGGCTTGACTATGGAGGTGATTTAAAGAGGTTGCTGAGTTCAACAGCGCTGCGAGTAACATGCATATTATTGCCTTGATTGAACGTATGACATTGCAAAGACCCGTAAAATTCAACACAGACATGTTGACTGATATGACAGATTTTCTGCACCTTTTGATTGGCTAATCTAAACAATCGGTCGTTGGCTTGTGTCATTGTTATTGGGAGGAGCGTAGCTGGACCATAACTAGCCAAACAATGTGGAAGATGGCAGGGAAATGCGACATGCCCGTTGGTCTCGATAATGCGTGATTGTGCTGGAGGGGCCATTTGGTTTGTTCTCTCAGATAGACCCTATTTAACTGTACACCCAAGGCATTGATCAGATGCGGGCGAACGGATAGATACCAGCGCGACTCGATACATTCCTGAAAGGAGGAGTAAAGAAGACTCCAGAGATTGACACTGAATTGCTCTCGCAAAGTCCCAATCCGACATGGCAAAAGGGTCACAGCGCAGAAATGGAAATAATTTCAATAAACCTGAAGAAGCCGTTCCCGTCTCGTTCTCCGCTTTGGCTACTATTTTCCATCTGTGAAGGCGACGGGGCCGCCACCTGATACAGCGCGAAAAACAAAAAGGGAGGACAAAAACGTGTATCACCGGTCAGTCTGATGTGCATCTTAAGAAACTGTAGTTCTTTCATGACAAATCTCGGAGGGATGGCATGGTAATGTACATGACAATGTTAATGTATTTGGTGTTGGCAGAATAATGTGTGGGCCGTGCTGGAAAGGAAGGCAAGATCAGGAGAAATTGCTACTGCCAAAATTGACAGTCCACAACATGCGCTGTGAGGCAGGTAGAAAATATGACTGCTGCAACCAATAATAACATCCATGAAATAACACCATAAGCATACATGAACCACCCCGTAGCAGTTATACTACGTGTGGAGGGGGGAAAGGGGGAGGGTTTCTGAGGAGCAAAGCTGCACTAGCCTACTGCAGCCTAGCATATATTTGATGTTGAGCAGCGAGGCTCATTGGTACCGACAGGATGGAGGACACCAACATGCTGGCCATGTGATAATGATGTCATTTATGTTTCGAGAGGAGGTTAGACCTACGGACTGGCCATCGCGAAGTGTTCGAGTGGCCAGAATCTGTATTTTTAAGACGCCGACATAAGGCCAGAACAAATGAGTTTCTGCATGGGGAGTCAGTTTTGAGATTTTGGGCTGTTTGGCTTTACATAATGTGTTGTTTCAGGCTAATGGAAAGAAAATATCTAAAATACACATTTAATTGTTTATTTCTATGAGGACAGCTTGATCTATATTGTGTCTGTAAGATTTCATTACCATTCATGTCTTGGAGGTTGTTTTACTTCAGAAGAAAAAATAAGGAGAGGTAAAAATCTTTGCAGATCCAACACGTAGCGGCCCGTCGCACTTACATACACACGAAACTTTACAGTTTTATTGTCCACATCTATTTCAGAAGGCTTTTATGATTGTTCAATATCTTATGACACTGAATTACCCAACATTTTACTCCTAAAACATGGCTGGAAAATAACACAAATCGAAGAGTCACACAGAATTTAAACCAGTGATTTGACGATAGGATGGTTCCGATTAATCTTACTGGAAAATGTGTATGCCAAAATTAGTGCATAGTAATTAGACAATGCTTCATTTGTAATTTAAACAAAATTCAAACAAAATTGTAGTCATGAACTAAAAAGGTTTGCCACATGTAGTGATTTGCCAAACATAAATAGAAAAGAGAAGAGCAGCTCTACTTTAAATATGTATTTGAGAAAATACATCTTCCACAAGCGCTTTGGAGGCGGATTGATGGGCATGCAAAAGAAAAAGAGTGGGTGTGGGGAGTGGGTGTGATGTGGGAAGGGCACGATCCGGCTCGCTGTTTCTCGGTAATTTCTCTTTTTTTCCCCAGTGAACATACTGCTAATAAATAATGCTTGCGTCTCGTGTGTCCGACCTCTCCGCTACTCTCTCTCTCGCTCTCTCTGGCAGTCTGCTATTCTCTTTCTTACTATCTCGTTTCAGATTTTCTTCCTTTCTTTGTTGCCCTTCCCCCACTTTATTTCAATCCATGCCTTTGGAAAACCATTCCTGGAGGATTTGCAAGTGTGTGTGCCAGAAATCAGAGATCATGGAAGGACGCTGCCTTTATCAAGAGCCCAAAGCATGTGTGTGTGTGTGTGTGTGAGACTGACGATGAGAGTGAGTGAGTGAGTGAGTGATCCCGGTGAGCGTGCGTGATGTGAGAGTGAGTGTGTGTGTGTGCTGTGTGGTGTGTGTGTGATGGTGTGTGTGAGGAAGAGGAGTGTGTTTGTGTGGGTGTTGTGTGTGTGTGTGTGTTGTGTGTGTGAGAGAGAGACTTTGTGTGTGTGAGTGAGAGGTGTGTGAGTGACGTGAGTGAGTGATTTGTGTGTGTGTGTGTGTGTGTGGTGAGTGTGTGTGTGTGTGTGTGGTGTGTATGGATGATGAGTGACGTGTGGGCGTGTGATTGCTGTGTGAGTGAGGTGGTGGTTGTGGTGTGAAAAGGGTGCAGTGTGTGTGAGTGATGAGTGAGGGGTGAGGTGAGTGAGTGTGTAGTGTGAGTGAAGACTGTGAACGTGCAGTAGCGGTTGAACAGTGAGCGTGTGAGAAAACATAGGGGATGTGGTGGTGTGGAGTGTAGTGTGTAAAATGGTGGTGTGCACGCGAGGTGGTACATGGACGAGTTGTTTTTATTTTTTTTTTTGTCAGCGTTGGAAGGGGTAGGTGGTAGTGAGTGTGATAGTGTGAGTGAAGGAAAAGTAGCGGGAAGGTGAAGTGAGATGGTGTGAGGTGTGAGGAGTGTGTGTGTGAGTGCAGTGATGGGAGTGAGTGAATGGTGCGTGGAGTGAAAGTGACGTGTAGGAAGGACGTGTGTGATGAGGTGAGTGAGGGTGTTGGGTGTGTGTGTGTGTGGTGTGGATGTTCAGTGTGTGTGTGTGAGTGAGTGGTCGTCGTGAGTGAGTGTGTGGGTGAGGGGTGTGTTGGAGTGCCGTGTGTGGAGGTGAGTGAAGGGTGTGTGTGTGTGAGTGACGTGTTGTGTTGTGAGTAAGTGTGTGTGTATGTGGGAGTGTGTGTGTGTGTGTGTGAAGTGAGTGAGTGAGGGGGTGTGTGTGTGAGAGAGAGAGAGAGAGAGAGGTGGTGTGTGTGTGTGTGTGTGAGGGGGAGTGAGTGAGTGTGTGTGAGTGAGTGTGTGAGTGAGTGAGAAGGAGTTGTGTGTGTGGGAGAGCGAAAGAGCCGAGAAGAGGAGTAAGTGAGTGTGAGATGTGTGTGAGTGACGTGTGTGTGTGTGTGTGCAGACGAGAAAAGAGAGAGATAGACGAGCGGTGTGAGGAGACAGGCGAGAAAAGGATGGTGAGTGGGGGTGTGTGTGTGTGAGTGGTGTGAGTGTGTGTGAATGAGTAGAGTGAGTGAGGTGAGTGTGTGTGTGTGTGTGTTTGAATGTGTGTGTGTGTGTGTGTGAGTGTGTGGGTGAGTGAGTGTTTGTGATGCGTGTGAGTGAGTGCGGGAGTGTGTGAGTTTGAGTGATTGTGATGTGTGTGGGGAGTGAGTGGTTGTGTGTGTGTGAGTGAGGTGAGTGAGCGTGAGTAGAAAGTGAGTGTGTGACGGAGTGGTGTGGTGTGTGTGTCGGGAATGAGTGTGTGCTGAGTGAGTGTGTGTGTGGAAGTGAGTGAGGGGTTTTTTTTTTGAGTGGTGGTGCAGTGTGTGTGTGTGGTGTGTGTGCTTGAATGAGTGGAAAATCGACCAGCTCAGAAACACACATCCCACTGCAAAACCAAAACAAACTACATAAACTGAAGGCTGAGCGATAAATAGATATTCATCAATGATATTGCTAAAAACTTGAGAGATATTTAGCCTAAATATATACTGTATAAAATGTTTTTTTTTCGAATGATATGGAAAAACATATTTTAATAAAAGAAGAATAAAATAATTAAAATAAGAATAAAATAACTAGAGGTAAGGCATTAGGTTCATACCTCTGAGTATCGTAAAAATAGCAACATTCTTTTAATCAGTAAATATTTACTTGTATGTTCATGTAAAATGTCAAAGCACATGTATTTGCTCAGTTACATCTCGTCTCGACAGACAGTCAGAAATGATCATCTATTGAATATTCCCTTTAAAAGACCTTCTTCACTTCTCTCTCTAGGCTCGGTCCACAAGATGCAAGTCTATAAGACACTTATTAATTAATTGATGGCAAAAATGCTTAAAAGATGCAATTAGTAATACAGACTGAGTTAAATCAACCTACTAATTTATTGTATTTCTTTTCTGGTCGAATCCAAAAGTCAAAACCGCTGATGATGATGATAATTATACAGATAATATTCAGATAACAATAAAAAAAATAGGAATAAAGACAAATAAAACGCTGAAATTCAATAATATTTTTTTCCAAATTCTGAATAATTGAATAATATTCCAAATAATTATGAATTTCTTAAAATGGTGAAGCAGATTTGCTTCCAATAGTATTGGTGTTTTAGCATTTTTGTTTAGTATTATTAGCATTTAGTTAATATTGTGGACTTCTGTTCTTTCAAGGCTTTTGTTATATTTTCAGTTTAGTGTAAGTTTTAGTCATGTTTTATGTGCTTTTGTCATTTATTTATTATTTACAAATTTTTTTGTGTAGATTTACTGTCTTTTTTATTTCAGTTTAGTATTTGTAGAATTAATTTCAGTACTTTTTTATTAGTTCAGTTAGCACAGGCCAACGTGTATGTTTGTCTTGCTTGCTTTTTAGTTAAGTTTTCACTTAATATTTATTATCTATATATAGCTTCATTTTGATAAGTGTGGGGAAAAAAAAAAAAATATTGATATAGTTTTAGTTTTAATAAACAAATAGAGCAAAAAACGTGACATAGCAAAAAAGGGAAACAAATCCCTTTTTACAGGAAACTCTTAAGGAAAACAGTTTGAAAACACAATAATTTTTGCCGTCCATGTGGTGGCGTAGTGAGACAAGAAGTTGCCACTAAAAACTTAAAGATGTTAAGGGATCAAGTGACTATTTTGGACTGCAATTAATAATTTGGTAAAGTATATGTAAATCAGTAAAAAACCACCTCCATTTACATCCCTGCAAAGAGGAGAAAGTGACTTGCGCTTGAAGGTCCCAGATGTGTGAAAGAGAGTCTCTGACTGATTTAGCAAACAGCAAGGGAGAAGGGCTCCTATTAGTACTCAGACCATAGACCGAGAGCGGGCCCCCTTCTGGGACCTCCTGACCCCACCGCCGACACGGGCTAGTCAACGTCTCAAAGGCGTGTGGTAATGAAAGGGGAGTTCAGACTGCGATTTAATGGCAGACACACACACACTCACAAACACACTCACTCAATCACATCACACACACACACTCACATTACATTGCACACACCCAAAATCACATACACACACACGCCTGCATACGCACACACACGCCACGCTAACACACAAGGCACACCCACGCACACTCATCACACAACACGCCACTCATCCACATAATCATTCACTCAATCACTACTCACTCACTTCACTCACTCACTCAACAACACACGACCACGAACGCACACACGCACTCCCAACCACACTGTACGAACCGTTCACACTCACAAATCACACCAAACCACACTCACTCACACACACACACACACATACAACACTTCCCCTACACACTCACTCACGCCACTCACTCACTCAAAACACACAACCACACACACACACACACACACACGCCACACACACCACATCACTCACGCACTCACTCAACACCACACCTCACTCACTCACTAACACACACAACACACACACACAATACAACACACACAAACACACACAACACAATACAACACACAAACACAACACAACACACACACACAACACACACACACTCACTCACTCACTCACACACTCTATCTCACACACACTCACACACACTCACACCCACACACACACACACACACACACCACATGCACACCACAAATGCCTCACACAACAAACACACACACACACACACACCCACCACAACACACACACACAAAACACACACTCACAGACACTCACACGCACACACACTCACTCAACACTAACAAACACACACACCACACTCCTCACTCCACTCATATCACACACGCACTCACACCCGACACACACACACGCACACACCCTCTCACACACACACACACAAACACACTACTCACCATCCCACACACAACACCAAACAACACACACACACACACCCAACACACACACCACACACACACACACAAAACACACTTCACACTCGCCACACAACACATACCAATCTCACACACACTCACTCACTCACTCACACATTCACACACGCACACACACACACACTCTGAGCTGACGTTTTAATACGGCTGTGAGTGTTTGCACGTCTCAGAAAAGATTTCCAATCGCTTTAATGAACACACTTGGATTACTTTCCATTTTCTTAAAAGTGCAAATTTAATTAAAAGTGCACTGAAAAGTTTCCAGTCATTAAATGTGCAGAAATGCTGTGTTTTGGGCCAGGACGCGACTCCAGCACGTCAGCGCTGCTCATTTTCATTTTAATGACCTCCATCACTGCTATGAAAGCCAATAAAGTGCTCCTCACTAGTGACAGCTTTATAGTGAAGGCAGTGGATTAAACCTTTCAACTAAACAGCTTGTTAAAATCAAGTTCTGCTCAGTTAGAGTCACCAAACACCACTGAAAAATAAACACGGTTTCACAAACTCGATTGTCATTGGCCAGGCAGACAGAAAGTCCCGCCCCCAAACTCACGTGATTGGTTGAGTCTTGATTGCACGACATGGTTGGCCCTCACACCCCACTAATGGACCCTGTTCAGAGGTTGTTTCTCCCCGCCCGTTGTGTACGCTGACGATTGCACACCAAACTGCATCTTGTGTTTCACACACCCCACCCCACCCGGCCACAGTGACCCACCACCCTCCTTTGTGTTTTTGTGTAAAAGGGGGAGAGAGATCTTTATATGAACATAAAATAACATTAATGCTGCTCTTTTCTTTAAATATGAAAGTGAATAGAGATGGACACTGTCAAAAACAACAACAAAAACTAATAAAAATATGAAATTTGCCAATAGTTGAACTACTAAAATGACTAGAACAAAAACTGAAACAAAAATACATTTCAAAACTGAAATGAAAAAGAAAGCTAGATATACATAGCTAAATATAAATATTACAAAAAAAGACAAACTAACAAGTAAATCACAAAAGCATCTAAAGTTACTAAAACTAAAGAAAGAAATAAAAAAATTAAATTTAAAGCTGAAAATAAAGTAAATAAATTAAAAAATGAGAATGTGGACCTTGAAAATGTTGAACGCCTACCCAAGATGACTAAAACGAATTATTAACTCTAAAACTGAAATTAAATTACATTTAAAAACTAAAAAAGTAAATTAAAGCTAAATATAAACATCAAAAATAAAAATGACAAAAGCTCATAACAATACTACTAAAACTCAAATTAAAACTGAGAATATAAAAAATAAAAATCCATTTCAAAGCTCAAATATAGTCAAATGAACTAAAATACAAATATTAAATTAAAAACTTTAACTTGCTTTAAACAGTATTTTTTTATAGAACAAATGCCTGCATCTCTGTTGTTCAATATTTAAGCAGAAATACAGCAAAATGTCACTAAAAATGCCTTGGTAGCTAACTGAAATCAATTTGAGTACTAAAATTACTAAAAGTAAAAAAGTAAACTGAAATAAGACAAATAAGTATTACATACATAGAAATATTTTTCATAATCAACATGAAATAGCATTCACACTGCTTATTCATATGACTAGAGCACTATATTTAAGTCATATGATGCTCTGTGTGAGGATCAGACCCACATTCATGTCATTATTAGCTGTTTTGGTGAGTAACTGATTGTGATTTCTGCGGGACGCTTCGCTCTCGTCTCAGAGCAGGTTGTTTGAGTTAACACAGCGCTTGCTCCCGGGTTAAAGATTCATTTTGGATCAATCATAATAAAGCCGTACACGCACACAGCAGATGTTACATAAATGCCCTGGCTTCATCATAATAAATGTGTGAGGATTAACGGCTCTTGTGTTGGAGCGCCGGGAGGATTTACTCTATAATAACTATCCTCACGTTCTCCTCCAGCTGGAGCGCTTCAGTTCAACACGGCCCATACGGGACTCACTTAAAATAAAACGATTAAAAACAGTCCTCAGCTAAATAAAATATCAATATTTAAATGATTAAAAAAAGTTAAAGTGGAAGTAACCTCAAAAACTGAAATATTTTTTTTTTTTTTTTTAAAATTTTTTTTTTAAAAAAAAAAATCATGTTAAAAATTAAAAATGAAATAAAAAATAATAAAATAAAAGCACATCAAAATTTATAAAACTGAGAATGATTAAACGGGGCTTACACTTTTTGTCCCCAAGTGATGAAACGCAGCAAATGGCCAGTAGATTGTGACTACTATACAAATTCATAACATGTGAAGCAGGAGAGAACTCAAAAGTACAAATCAGTTAATGAAAAAGTTAACAAATATAAGATAAAATTAAAATATTACATATAAAACATATAAAATAGATAAACACTTGAATAAAAATGAGACACTGCTGCCTTGTCCCTGTGGACTAACTGAAATAAAGAGTTAACCTGAAGCATATAGAAAAATGACAAATCTGAAACGATGAAGTAAAAATTAAAATAAATTGGCATAAGAAAAAATAAATAAAATGGCAAAAAAAAGGTAAATGGCACATAACATTACTAAAACTAAAATTAAAGTGAAATCATAAAATATAACAAAGCTCAATTCAAAGATTAATATGATACCGTATACTTATTAAAAAACCAGCGTGTTTAAGCCCTTTGTGCATTACCTGGGGTTCCTTTGGGAAAAGAAAATACAGAAAAAGCAGAAATACAGCAACATACACTACAGCAGACTACAACTCTCGGCTCTGCATTGACGTGATGCATTTTCACAGGACATATATATGAATATTTCAGTCTGTTCCTTACACAAATATTACTTCAGATTATAGAGCGCTATGGATCACTGATATGATATTTTTGGAGCTTGAAAGTATAAATCACTTTAAGACCATTTTCATTCTAAACAGCAACTCAGACACTCTTTAAAACATCTTTTGACAGGAAGAGTAAATGATGACAGCAGGCTGATTTCTGTCCCTTTCAGAGATTTCTGATTTTCTTCTGATGCAGATTCCTCAGAGCGATTGGCCACTGAGCAGATGCACTATGGGAAAGTTGTTTTAGCTCTGTGCTCATGGCTTAAGTGTGTGACCTGACTGAAGAACATCTCTGTCCATATTTCACTCCAACATCACTACAACAAAAATATCTTTTGCATAGGGATGCACGATATATCGGCCACCACATCGGTATCGGCCGATAAATGCTCATCTTTTCTGTTATCGGTATCGGCCTGATAAAAAAATTTGGCCGATATCTTAAAGCCGATAAATAACGCATTAGTTCCTTCAGAGCACTTCAGTGCGCGCTTGTTCGTTTGCAGCAGTATTGTGCCAATTGTACGTGAATATTGTGTTTATTATGAGGTACTATCTGATTTTATCCATATAGACTGCGTTTGTAAGTAAAAGACGCGCTCAGTTTACCGGTGCTCATCTTTAGCTCAGCGCATGACTCAAACAGCAGTGCACAACAGTAATGAACTATGATTGGGAATGTCGTGTATATAACATTTTAATGAGAACATTATTATAATAAAACGTTGTGAATTATTTGGGTTTAGTTGCTGTGTTTCAGCGAGTTGATATGGGAAGAGCGCATCCACAGCAGGATCACACATTCTGACTATAGCAATAACTGCATCATTTTGTACATAAATAAGTTGTAATATTATGTT
>JADLZN010004351.1:0-2500 GCA_018155175.1 Sinocyclocheilus anophthalmus
CACACACACACACTCTCACACACCACACACACACACACACACCAACACTCTCTCACACACACCAACACTCTCACACACACACACACCCCACACACACACTCTCACACACACACACACACACCACACCCACACACACCCACACCACACACACACACACAGACACGACACACACACACACACCACCACACCACACACACACACACACACACTCACACCAACACTCACACACACACACTCTCACACACCACACACACCACTCTCCACACACACACACCACAACACTCGCACACACACAGCACACACACACCCCTTCCTTCAACACACACACACACACAACACCACACACCACCACAACACACACACACACACACACACACACCCCCAACACACAGACACTGACACCCACCCACCCACACCCACCACACACCCCAGACACACACTCTCACTCACCCTCTCACACACACACACACCACCACACACACCACACACACACAGACCCTAGATGCTTTTCTGAAGTATTTTCATAATTCCCAAAGCGATAACACTTTTTTTTTGACCTGAGAGAGAAAACTGATGTGGCCCATTTTTTGAAGGAATCACATTTGCTTGCTGATTCCCACCAATGAAAATGACACACCCACCCAGACCACGCACACACACACACACACACCAGCTCACACACACACACACACACAGATACACACACACACTCACACACACACACACACACCACACACATCACACACACACACACACCCTCACTCAAACACACACACTCCACCACACCCACCTCACACACACAGCACACACACTCTCAAACACACACAACACACAACACACTCTTCACAACCACACACACCGCACAGACACGACACTGGACACACACACACACACACACACCACACACACACACAAACACACACACACACAAATATACACACACACACTCACAAACACACACCACACACACCCCACGAGACTAGATGGCCTTTCTGAGTAGGTTCGGAATTCCCAAAGCGAGCACACGTTTTACCCTTATAGAGAAAACTGAAGTGGCCATTTGAAGAACACTTTTGCTTTTGCTGATTTCACACCAATTGACAAATGGGATGAGCGTAAGCCAGATAGCAGGGCGAGAGAGTTAGCGGACCTCTGTCCCATCACACCCTCTCCTTATTCTCCCACAGACCTCTTTAGAAAATCCACGCAAACTGTTCTCCACAGGCCCTGCACTCCCAACGCCTCACTCAGGTAATAAAGGCTCGTGCTGGGTGCTATATCATTGTGGATGTGTTTACTGATGGTTTTTCCTTAGAGACAGCGGTTCTGGTGTTGATAAAGGCTGCTGTTTGTGGTTTACAGCCGCATCGAAGCAGGCGCTTATCCGTGAGAGTCCGGTAGCTTTCAACCAACGCAATAAGTTAGTCGCGGCTGGGCGGATCGGTGTCCGGTGCAAAACCTGATTTACTGAAGAAACGCTGTGTTTTCAGGAGCATTACTGCTGCGGTGCATTTGCTCTTCAGCCTGTGATGAAGACGTTTGAGTTGCATTCAGTACATTTTACTCTGAGATCAGCTTTAAAAAAAGTAAATAAAATACTTGCCTAAAAACAAATCAAACGTAATATAAAAATTAATAAATCATTTTTAAAATACCACATCTAACTAAATACTTACTAAAAACAATAAAATTATAATATAATTCTAAATCAAATACTAAAAACAAAGTCAATAATTAAATTAAAATAATCATTTTAACTAAAAAAAATCTAAAATAAAATACTAAAAAAAATTTAAAATCATAACATATAAATTAAAATAAAATACTGTTACAATACAAAAACTCTAAATAAATACGTACTAAAAAGTCATAATATAAATTAAAAATAATTCAGTTTAAAATAACGTGTTTATTAGTGTTTTTTTTTGTTTATTATTTATTTAGTTGTACTTTTGTTTACGTTCATAATTTTTGTACGAGTTTTTACTCTCATTTTTTATTTAAACCCCTTATTTAATTTTACTTGTCAATTTTTTCAATTTATTAAAACATTTTTTATTTACTTTTAACTGTGAATAAATGTTATAATTTGTCCGTGTATTTTCATGTATTGGAGTTTAGTGTATACGCTATAGATATCTTACCGTGTGTTTGGTGTTGTGTGTGGTGTGGGGTTTGTGGTGTGCCGGTTTTTTGAAGACTGTTATTTTGTGACATTAATATAAGCCATTAATCATACAAGACCAGTTACACTCACGGTGTGGATGGATTGTTTATGGATATACGGATGACAGTTTATGCCACACAAATACTCTTGTAAAGTGAAAACTGTCTCTCTTACTGTGTGTGATCTCACAGTCTGAAGCGTCTGTCATAGGAAATCAACGCATGCGCTCATGAATAATTAAGAGCAGCGTCTTCTCATTGGATGAGGACATGCATTCTCATGAATAATTACGAGACACCGATGAGTCACTGATGTTCTTCAGGTGTAAGAAAA
>JADLZN010004351.1:7500-34257 GCA_018155175.1 Sinocyclocheilus anophthalmus
TTGTGTGTAAGTTCATTATGACCTCCGTGTTCAGATTCACTCCACTGCCTCTAAATTGGCAAGTAAATGAAGGAAATCCAACACCAACCATCAAGTGGTTTTTTTGCCTTTATTTAAAACAACTGGAATCAAATTCATACTGATACAGGGGCCTATGTTTTTGACGCTTCCCAAATCTGTTTTTCAAATATATACTTTTCTGATTCTCTTTTTTAACTGCTTTAATTAATAAATCACTAATCTTTTTAGGGAAATTATTTTAATTAAAGCATTCAAACCATAATTTTTAATTTAATTTTTTTTTTTTACATAAAAGGAAGAATATCCAGCTTCAGTTTTTTCCCACTACGCCAATGCCAGGGAATTGTTATACGGGCAATTATTTTTTTTCTTTTATTTATAATTAGAAAGAAAAATTAACAACTACCGTATATTATTTAAGTTTTACTGATTAAATGTAAATATGATGAATTAATTAAAGTTTTATTGCCACACATATATATATATATCTATATTAAGATAGTTTTTTTTTTTTTCAAAATTCTGTGTTTGTCTGTTTTAATTTTATTCATATTTTGAATAAATCTTTTTGGCATTTTAAAAACTAAATGCAATGAAATACTTCCTTTAACCGCAATATTTGCCATTGTAAATTAAAGTATAATTCATATATTATAAATATAAATACAGACATATGGCATAGATATAATTTTATTTTATTATTTATTTATTTATGAAGTTGCCTTTTTCCGCCCAAATGCACAAAATCCATAAAATTCTACAAATGAATTTCCAATGCACAAAATAAAAATAAATTTCAGAGTGACACATTATCATTAATATACTAATAAATATGCTACAATTAAATAGATAAATAAATTATTATATTTTGGATCCCCTGAATATATACGGTGCAATCTTTAGATTTGTGTATTTTAAATTATTTAAATTTTTTTTAATACATTGTTATATCGTTTTTTGTGCATTTTGGCAGCACTTTTTAATTCCGAGCGACTGCTTGGATTTCAAAGTCATCCAGTTTTATCATTTCCATTCATTTCCCGGAATCGCACCCATGGTTCAGAGTTGCTGTTCGCCTCCCCTGAACGTCACACACCAATGCACACATTCTGTGGATCGTCCATGATACAGTGAACATGTGGTTGCAGGTGAACGGGAAGCGGTTTGCCGTTGAAGTGATTCGTCTGCAGCGGGAGGGAACTCCGTTTCACTGCTATTAGAGAGGGTGAGGTTGAAATAGGTGTGTGTTTAACTTTTCCCTTCATAATAACCTAGACACTAAAATCTGAAATGCAGAACTCGAGGGAATGAGAGAGCACGTACGCATCTCTCGGTGGCCCACACCAGTGAGCTGACTACATAGACGAAATCGAGGATACTTGCATGTGTTCAATCAGATCATAACAACATACTCCTCATATGAACTGTGTTAGAAACAAAGAACCCCCCCCCTCGCCCTGCTTCCGTGTTGAACTTTAGGTCCCCTGAGATGCTTAGAAACCCGCCGCGTTACCCTTGTTGACGTCATTTCAACTGAAACAGAAAGTCAGGGCAGGAAATATCAAGCGGGCCCGCTCCCTTTTTAAAATAGCCAATAGCATTAGTTTATATCACAGCTTGGTCTAGAGCCGCTCAGAGCCGTTGAGCTCCGTTATGCCAGCCACAATCTCATCCATATTGCTATAAAATATAGCATTCTGTGTAGAATTCAAATAGCTCCGTTTTTTTTGTGGTCTGCGCCGACTCGCGCATGTGTTATCCGCTCCGTGCTATCGTGTCTCTGAACCGGAGTAGAGTGTGTGCGCGGTGCGGTGGTTAGCGGGACACAGCGCCAAACCAGACTCAATGGAAGCATGTTTACACTGTTTGAATCGTTCCCTGTCTCCTATATAGTGCACTACGTGCCGTTCACTGAACAGAAAATACTAACTCTGTGGACAAGCGACCGATTTCAGCAGCGTCTATTTTATAGTGTAGGGGGCGGACGATTCGGTTTCTAGAGAGCTTTGATTGGACAGAAAGTTTGATGAAAAGCTTAAGTACGATTTGCCGTCCAAAAAATCGTGAGTTTGGCGGAAGTGACGAACTGCAAGCATTGAATGCTTATATCTTCTAAATGCAAAATTTTTCATTGTTTTTTTGCCTGTATAGATGACCTTAAGACTACAGATTGAATACTACACCTAAAAACTTTCATTTGATTTCTGGGGACTTTTAGGCCGCGTTTTCTAGAAGAGCGTACAGCAGACTCCTCCTAAAGCCGTTTTAAGTAATCATTTCAAAAAAGTCCACGTTCGAATAAAAAAGTTTTCTGAGCTGACGAGAAAATGAAAAGAGCGAAAGCCTCAGTGATTAAATCGACAGTCGTGGTGAAGTTATGTTCATATTTTTCATACTGTTTTTTATTTTAATCCTTGTGAACTGACCGGTCCCTTTTGATCAAAATCCATTAATCCTGGTTCTATTATCATTTTAGTTTTTTATATCATGTCGTTCTGTCCCCTGTAATGACTTTTCTGTCTTGCCTGTTTTCTGAAACATAAATATCCACGCTTCATTTTCCAAATATGCCGGTTCACGTTCTATACTGTCCAGATGTTATTTTTACTTTTAACTTTTTTTATTTTATTTAAAATTAAATTTAATTTAATTACATTAATTTTAATTTACTTTTATTTTTATTTTTATTTTAATTTAATAAAAAAACCACAATTGTTTTTTATATATATTTATCTTCTTTTTTATTTTTATTTAAAAACAAAACAAATTTAATGATTAAATAATACTTAACGGGTAACGAAATGCACCAAATAATGTTCTATTTATTTTAATTTTTATTTACATGCTTTTAATTTTAATTACTTTATTTTATTAAATAATAAATAATATTGTTTAAACAAATAATTATTAATGTTATAATTATTAATAAATTAATATTCCAAATAATTATTTTTACCTTAGTACTTTATTCCTTGAAATTTTTACTTTTATTAGTTTTCTGTATATGTGTTGAGAGTGTTTACATTTTATTTAAGTTGTTTCTTATTTTAATAACCGTATGAAGTGAAATGGATGACAGTCCAATTTCACTGTAGTCCATTACAGTATAAGAAGGATTGTTATTAAATGTCGGTTTTATTTATTCAGTATTGTCCTAACATGCCTGCCAACCAGGTTGGGGTGGTCAAAATTTCACATACGCTTTGATGACGATGCATTAAGAGCCAGGAGGTGAAAACTTTGTATGATCCCTCTTGTTTTGGTAAAATAATTAACATTTTGTTTGTAAAATTGAGCACAACTGTATTTGACAGCAGGATTGAGTTTTACTCGCTGTCTGAGCTTTTCTTTTGCCCTTGAAAAATGAATCACATTTTCCACATTCTCGCGAATCTGTTTACTATTCATCACGAAACGCGCTTGAAGTGTGTCGCTCCGTCTTTGTAGTAAATGAAGTGTTTTTCTGCTCAAAAGAGATGAGATTTCTGTGTTGTACAGTTCAGCTGCATAGTAGAAAAACACGCCAGACACATTATAAAATGCCAGTTTAAACGAACGCCTTGCTGCGATGCGTTATGGAGATTCCCATCTGTCCTCAAAGCCTGTTGTTACTGGCGGTCTTTACATCCTGTTCTTTATTTCCTTGTCCTTTCATTTGAAGCTGGGCCTTTGCACACATTGCATGTTATGAGACCTTATTGGTGGCTTGAACAGCGCAGCTTCTTTTCCCTTTGGCTGTGAGAGTCAAAAGAGTTATTAGCTTTCTTTTATGGAAGATGAGATTTAAATCCTTAGTTGTTATAGTAGTATTATTAATAATAATTATTTTATCATTATTTTGATGTTTTTAATTAATAATTGTACTTATTTTTATAATATTTTATTTTATATTTTATCCTGTATTTTTAATTCTTTTTTTTAAAATATTATTTAAAAACTATTTGTAAATGTATTTTATTTAAAACTTATTGCAATGTTCCTTAGTGGGATTATACAATTTTTGAGGATTTACCTTTTTTCCTTTTTTACTTTTTAGTTTCTTATTCTCATTATTGATAATTGTTTGTTTTTATTATTTTAATAATATTTATATTAAAATTTAAATATAATTCTAAACATAAAATAAATTTGGATTATTATATGTTTTTATTAATTTTATTTATAATTTATTTCAAAAAATTATTATAATTTTTATTTTATTTTATAATTAATTTTTTTATTATAAAATAATTTGGTATGTAATAACTTTTGCTTTTATTTTACTTGAAGTTTAATTATTCAATTTGTGATTAGTTACTTTTTTACTATAACTGTTTTTGTTTCCTTATTTTATTATTAATTATTTATAATTATTTTGTTTTTTTATTATTTCTACTGTATTTCAATAAAATGATAATAATTTCTAAAAATAAAACCATTGTATTAATACGATACCAATATTGTATATACAATATGTAGAATCGTAATTTTGTAAAGTTGCTTTGCAATGATTTGTGTGGTGAAAAGCTCTGTACAAATAAACTTGAATTGAATTAATAATAGTTATTATTCGTTAAAGTCACTATATGCACATCAGGCTTTCTGTTTACAGGGTTAATTTCAGCGTGGAAAGCCTCATATCAGGGAAACTTACCGCTGTGTTTATATATTAAATCCAGGAACTGCTGACTGCCAGATAAATGGACATCTGCTTCTGCAATATCAGATTTTAAAATGCACAAATAAATCAGTTAATGAGTTTGTGTTTGTGTGCAGCGTCTCTGCTGAAAGGCCTGAAACACACCAACATCGTGCTGCTCCACGACATCATTCACACCAAGGAAACCCTGATGCTGGTCTTCGAGTATGTGGTGAGTACCAGGATGGAAATCAGGCCTCGACGTTTCTTCCATAGATAGTGCTTAGTCCACACTCCTGTCCTGTGCCTCACAGCCGCCGGATCTCGTGTTTGTGATGCTTTTAGTCAGCATTACTCCAGCCTGAGGTTTATCTTTGAATCTTCAGTCCTGTTTCCCGAACCGATCGGTCTCTAATGCGAGTTCTGTCGTCATTTACTCGCTCTCTTGCCGTTCTGGCCCTGGGTGACTTTCTATATTGCTTACTATTGTTGCATGGAAAAGAGCAAGGGTTGGTAACTTGAATGAACTATTCCTGTAATATTGAGAGTGTTGTGTTCGATCTGAATGTTATATGGCAGAAACAGAGAGAGAGACTGAGGTAAAGCATTAATGTGATCAGTCATTACAGTCCCCTTTGCCTCTGCGCTCTCTTAAAGGTCCCGCTTAACGTCTGAAGCAGCTTTAGAAATGCCAGGGTAAGTGTTAATGAGCCTAAAGAGACAATCTGTATCCGTCTGCAGGGAACGTCTGGTCAGGAGCTTCAGCTTGCTTCCCTGCTGGATAAAAAAAAAACCTAAGGATGTTAGCTGGTATTTTTTTTAGTTTATTTTATTTTATTTTATTTTATTTTATTTGTATTTAGCTTTGCTGTTTTATTTTCAATTTATTTTATAGAATAATAAAATAAATAAATTATTTTATTTTATTAAACTATAATTTTTTAATATGCAAATATTTAATTTTAATGATAAAATATTGATAAAATAAACATTTATTCATTTAAAGAATCATATATATGCCCCCTTCAGGCTGCAATTTCAAATCGCTGGTAGCAGACAGCTGCAGATTTTGGTAGCCCAACATAAATTATAAGTAAGCCTGACTCAAAAAAAAAAGACTTAACTTGCGGACACTCAGCATGATTACAACTAGTATATATAGGGAGTTAACGATCCAATATACTGATGCACTTGCGATTTCCTTTCCTCTCCACTGTTTACAGTTCACTTAAGAGCCAACGGATGTGTTTACGAGCATACTTGCCTGAGACAGTTATTTGAGATAATTCTGTGTGTATTGGTCAATTCCATGCAGATATGCTAAAGAGGACTCAATTCTGTGTACTCGCATTGTCTGAAACGCAGCTCTCTTTGCGCGGGCTTTGAAATGGTGGGCAGCTCCCGAATGCCGCGGCGATGGTTTAAAAACAGTGAATGTTTAAATCGTGCAAGACTTAGGAAACACGGGCAACGCTCAACTATGATCGGCTGTACCCCACAAGCGATTTAACAATTGCAAATCAGTGAATGAGGTTTGGTTCCGTACATCACTGGGGTCAGATATCGCTGAAGAGGCGGATGAGCAGGGCGGTGAAACTTTTGTACCCACTGGAACCCATATCCCCTGGACGTCGGTCTCGCGATTTTGCGATCACCTGCTACCTTTTACAATATGTAATATAATTCTCTGGTGTCCCCAGAATGTGTCTGTGAAGTTTCAGCTCAAAATACTCCCCAGATCAATTATAATATCATTTTGAAAATGCCTATTTCGAGTGGAAGCAGAAACACATTGTTTTCGTGCATGTATCTTTAAATGCAAATGAGCTCCTGCTGGGGGGCCCCGCCCCCTTTTTTCCAGATAGAGCCTGAGCGCCATCCCAGCTCGAACCTGCTAAAAACATTTTTTTTGGTTCTGATTATCATGTTTATCGTTATCTGATTATCGTTTTAAACCATATGAGTTTAAACGTCAGATATAAGGTTTTCTGAGAGCACAAATCCGAAGCACACGGACAGAAAGCGCCTGTCACAGCATGCGAGTACTAAACTAAGCTCTCAAGTTTATGTTAAAAACACACACGAGTTACAAAAACAGTCGTTTATGTCTGTGAAGGTAAACATCTGGGAAATAAATCGCTTGTTTATTTTAGATCTTTGTGGCAGCAGCAATATACATTAAATTAATCAATAAATCCACTGCTCTTTTGTCTCCTCTGTGGCTGGGACTCTAAACAGTGTTCTGTTCTCGTGCTGGGCAGCGTAAACACCGAACAGTTAGCCATGTTTGCTCACACTTTCTCCATCCGTTAGAGCTGCACACCGCTGAGGGTCTCTTGTGAAACACATCACGGCGCCGTGGGTGTAAAACGTACAGATGAGAGGCTGTGATATGATAATGAGAAGCCCGTTTCACGGCACCAAGAGACTAATCAGAACACGCTCGTTTCTTCTCAACAGCTTGGCAGAAAATGCTTATCACAACAAGAGTGATGAAATATGGGTTCATCTTTTTTCACATTTGCTTGGTTGATTATGCCCCGTGGAACCTGATTATAGCACTTGCCAACCTGGAAAATCAGATTTTCAGATATTCACCTTTAATTTAATGTTTATTGCATTTATTATTCCTTTATTTGTTACATTTTGTAATTGTTTTTTAGTTTTCTATATATTGGGTTTGATTTATAGTTATAGTTTCTTTAGTATAATTTTAATATAATGTATTAGATTATATTATGTATAAAAATAGTTATTTTTTGTAATTTATTCTGTAAAACTGCTTGAATCACCAACTTTTATTTGACCTAGAAAATTGGGCTTAATAGTCTAAATCTATGAAGGTGCACAAGACTTGTGCACAGTGAGACAATTAGGGTCAAACAGTCAATTACGTCCAAATAAATGAGAAGCGCTGTAAAAGTACAGTATCAGCAACCACAGATCCAGACGGGATGAGATTTCTCACAGGATGGCCTTAATTAGCTAACGTGACTAAAACACAGACAAGTTTGATTCGGGTGGGTTTGAAATCACAAAGTTCATCTTTAAAACATGATTTTACTTATTCAGTGAAAGCTAGAGCTCCTCCAGAGAGGGTTTCAGACATGAATTAGTCCATTTGCTCATTAATACGGATCCGTACAGTGAGAAAAAGCTAAAGGTCAGAAGAACATGCCCTTTCCAGCTCAATGCATTTATGTTCCCAGCGCACATTAAAATAATTGTCCATTAAAAACGATATGTGCCGTTAAATAAAGTGCACATGTAATTTGAGAGGACTGTTATTTGGGCAGGATATCATGAGTTAATTGGATCTCAAGAAGGAAAAGGGAATGTGAAGGAAACAGGTTTTAAGTTCATACTTCTGTCAGTCTTGATGATTGATTCGATCCTTCACAGAAAGTGTTATGATATGCATTGAACGTTTGCTTCATAGAGAGGTCAGTGCATTGGGGAACATTGACACAGATCAATGGCCATGAGCACTTTATTTTATTTTATTTATTATTTTGCTGCGGTTTGCTGGTTGTAGGGTATTGGGCACATATGTTTTTTTATTTTATTTTTATTCAAAATTTATTTATTTATTTTTTATTTTTTATTTATGATTTTAGGGTCTTGGTCACACCTTTTTATTTTATTTTTATTTTAGATTAGTTGCTGTGGTTTGTTAGTTTTAGAGTCTTTGGCACATATTTTTTTTATATTTTATTATTATTTATATTCATTATTATTATTATGTAAAACTTTTTGCTGTTGTTTGGCTGGTTTTTAGGGCCGTTGGGTTTTGTTTTATTTTTATTAATTTATTTTTATTTATTTTTATTTATTATTTATTTATTGTGGTTTGCTGTGTGGGCACATTGTTGGAGTAATGCATTTTATTTTATTTTTTTTTTTTATTTTTTTTTGTTGTTTTTTTTTGCTGTGGTTTGCCCTGGTTTTATGGCCGTTGGGCACGGTTTGTTTTTTTAAATTTTTTTATTTATTTTTAAACATTTTTTTTTGTGACGAGTCATTTGTTTGTTTTCAAGTGTATTTTATTTATTTACTTAATTTTTTTTATTCGGACGAGGTCAGTTTTTAGTTTATTTTCTATTGATTTATTTTTCATCTACCGAGTTCAGTTTTTTATTTTAAGGTTTATATTTTTATTTATTTTATTCTTTTTTTTTTGGGGTGGGAAACGAGGGTGGTCCGTGTCAGGGACTGCCGTTCCCTAATTAGCTTTATTTTGCATTGTGTGCTTTTCTCATTCCAGCTGTTATAATATATTATTATATTACATTATCCGATATAACAGATTTCTTTTTACTCTGGTAAACCGTATTTTCCCGTGGATTGTACATCCTCTGGCTAAATTGGATGAGCGTGAGATTGCGGCGCGGCTCTGATTTATTCATGAGAACTAAGCTAACACGTCGGGTGTCAAAGAAAACAATCTAAAGGCGAAGATTGGACAGCGGCTCAGCTATTGATAGCTGGGGTCTGTTGAGAGACGCGCGCCGCAGCTTTAGATATTAATCTGAGCCACCGCTGAGACTCATTTCACTCAGAAAATGCAGCTGCGTTTAAACGCGTGCCGCTAACAAACACAAGGCTTCGCGGCAAGGAAATCAATTCATTTTGCATGGCGAGCGGTTAATAATGATTGACAGCGACCGACAGACGAAGCCGAAGTGTGTTTGAGCGCGCGACTGCATTATTCATGAAAGGAAACACGTTTATCTGCGGGTGTTTGCAAATCACAGAATCACAGACTGAGCAGAGCATTGTGGGTAATTCCTCCAGACAAGCACTGTAGAAAGAGACACACATACAGGAAATGATTCCTGTTTGACAGGAAGTGACAGTCGCGGATCAGACTCGGGCGGTCAGACTGGTTTTGCGGTCAGCTCTCACTTGCAGGAAAGATGAGCTCATGACATGTTTTTGTAGCCTCTCTGGCTGCCTTTGTAGGCATCATTTTAAGGGCTCATGATGAGGCTGCTCCACATTATGTATCTGTAGAAATTCCCACAATGCACTGCAGTGAGAAATAAAATCATCCAAGATGGTCCTCAGAGTAAAAATAATGTTGATAAATATACGTGTAATTCATTCAATACTGAAAAGAATAATTAAAATAGTTTATTACTAATTAAATTAAACTATTTATTATTAAATTGTTTCGTAATACATAAGGAATATCTATGATTATTATTAAGAAATTGTTATATTAAGTTTAATATTGTTATATATTATTAAATAATTTCATCCTGAAATAATAAAATAGAAATTATCCATATATTTTAACTTCCCTTATTATTATTCTTCATTATGATTAATAAAACTAATGGTTTTTCTTAATTTTTTAATAAAAACATTGTATTAAAATAATTTATCATGTTAGAGTTGAATGAACTAATAATCAATAAAAATAATAAACCCGATAGCAAAAGCATTATTATTATATTATTATTATTTAAATGATAATCCAGACTACTTTTATGTAAGTTGAAATAAATAAAACCATTTATTATTAAAAAAGTGGTATAATGAACTATAATAATTACAAAAGTAAATAGTAATTATTGAAATAAAGCCATATTATATATATTATAATCAATATAAACATTATTATTATTATTATTTAATATAAATGTTTAATTTAATTTCACAATACATCCACCAGTTATTCTTAAATTAGTACTACACAATAAGAGATAAGAAGTTTGTGGGGGTGATTTGATAGTATTTGGGGTTTTTGCCTGTATACGATGTCCCACTCCTAGAGTTACTGTAAATATTCATCCATGCATTGACTGTTGGTGGCGTGTCAGCTCGGGGAGGCCAAATCAAACTTTGTAGCTGAGGAGGTTTCGCCCTGGGGAAATGGGGTAGTATTTGACGCGGGGGTAAGGAAAAAGCGAGGACTTGTGGGCTGAAGAGGCGGTTCGGGCAGAGGCAGGGCTCAACCCGCCCCCCCGCATCTCGCTCGCTCATCTCTCCTCTACTGTCACGCACACAGATCGTGTCAGTACTGGACAAACTCCCGCGCCGCCCTCCCACAACAGCAGGGGGGAGGTGAGACATAGGAGAACGCCGCTCATCGCGCTAACCCGGCGCAAAGGGCACATGAGGGAAGCTTTCAAGTCTGCAAGGGGGCATAGGAGCTAACAGGTCACTTGTACAATTTTTGAACGAAATGGTGGGGGGCAAGGGGGGACACACCCCCTATATATACAAAGCCACCCAGTGGGGGGGGGGAATCGACGAAAATCTGGACAACCATGGCGCCAAGCAAGACCGATCGCAATGCCTGGCTTGTACGTCACACAGGTCAGGCCCCCGCCCACGGATAGTGTGATTGACAGTACGTTTTCATCAGCACAGACGGCACTGGTGTCGTACTCCGCCCTATGGACGTCACACAAGACAGCCCCTCCCACGATAGTTTGGAGTGACAGTAGCGGATGCAAGCACAGACTGGACTGGTGCTCTTCACGCTTCGCCCTGATGTCACAGACAGGCCCCTCCCACGATAGTGTGATTGACAGTAGCTTTTCAGCACAGACTGAACTGGTGTCGTATCTCCGCCCCGGAGTGACGCACATCCGCCGTGGTTCAGTTTCACCCGGCCGAGCAGATGTAGACAAGAATGAACTCCTGCAGCATCGCGGTGTTGCTGCTTGTTGGATGTAATAATGAACAGCAGTCGTCATTTACACCAGACATCTGAGCCGCTGAAGACACAGTGGGTTACGTTTGTTTCTGAAGGGAATGCGCTCCGATCTACATAAATTCGTCTATGTTCACGCGAGTCATTCGTGGTCCACTCACTTACAAATAAGTGAGTGTAAGGGTTTTTTTAAACGATCTTTGCAAATCGTCTTTTTCTAATAATGTGCTAATTAGCAAGTTTTCACGATGAATGCGGCTAAAGTAAAGTAAGTCTTTCTGAGAGCAGCTCAGAAGAGAGGGGTGGGGTCAGCGTAGCTCATTAACATTTAAAGGAAAATTCTACAAAACGGCTTGCTCTGAAAAGAGCTGTTTTTGACCGGGTAAAAACGGATTTTTAAAGAAATTTTAACCAAACTATGTTACAGACTTTTCATTAAGACCCTAAAGAATCATATCAACTTGTGGAAAATGGGCATCCTATGACCCCTTTAATGTTTTACCCTATTTCAGATTTACCCCGTGTAGTGCCAGAATACACCACTGTGTGGATCAGGCTAGTTTAGAGTTCTGCTTCTGACATAAAGGTTTGACAGAAGTTTTCAGCGTGTTTTATGAGTATTTCTCCTCTTTCTTGGCTAAAGATCTTCCAGACCACTTTAATTTAGTTCAGTGACCCATTTTCTCCTCCGTCTCCTGCTCTTTCTCTGTCAGACTCGAGCGTGTGGAGTGTGAAATAAATTCATTTAGGCTTGGTGTTTATAATAAATGCTAATTTAATTTATGTTTTTTGTTTTATACTCATATTTTTCATTCCTGTTCTGTACTGAATGCCGTTATATTTAAAGGATTTGTTGTGTGTATGGGGAGCTAAAATACATCGTTATAGTGTTTTCTTTACCTGTATTTACATTATTTCTGAATTTAATAGTAAAAGATGACTTGGGCTATACATTGAAGAAAGTCTTTTCTTATTCTGTGCGACTGATTTTCTGGAAAACGTCATTTATAGTCATTTGTTCCTTTGAAATGTTTTTGATATTTTACTTAAATCATAATAATTTTGTAATTTGGTGATGCTGATTATAGTTATTATATATAAATTAAATAAAACAATTTATTGTTTTGTTTTTTATTATATACATAAATATATTAAATAAGTAAATAGACCAAAACTATAAAAGAATATGATTATTATTATTATGTATACATGTCCGTTGGATTTCATAATAATAATTACTATGTATTAATACATATTTATTAATTAATAATACAAATAATAAATATACTATATATTAAAAAAAATCTGTTTTATTTTTTATTTTAGTGATTTCACGTTTATTGGAAATGTTGCATTGACAACTAGCTGCAATAAAAAGTTTTTTTTAAAACTTCAGTTAATGTTTATTTCAAGTAATGTTTTTATTTTTTTAGCTTCAGTTTTAGTTAACTATAATAACCTTGGAGCAGAAATTGCTTTTGCATTCATGCATAGTTTACATTTCTTATTTTGCAAATTCTTTTATCCAAAGCTAAATTTGGAAATCAGTTCGTGCATTCCCTGGGAATCGAACCCATGACCTTATCGTTGCAAGCGCCATGATCTACTGTTTGATGCTTCATGTCAGTACTGTTAGTAAACTAGCTAAGCTGGAGGAATGACTGGTTTTAAATGGTTCAAATTCTCCTTGAAATCAATTCAAAAGTCAATGTCTTCAATAGAAAGTTGCAGTGAAAGATTGAGTGAAAGTGAGACGTGATGGAGCGAATGAGGCCAGCGAGCAGAAGTAGCTTATGTAATTCATCAGCTGTTTTGTCACTGTGGATTTACATTAATAAAGTATTTACCCCATACGCTCCCTCACGGAGATTCAATCCGATGGAGAATTCATGATAAATCACAAGCTGACAGAAGAGAATGAGAGCGGCTCACCTGAAACAGGAACAGTATCGAGAAAATCATGACAGGCTGCACTTTACACGGGTTTCACAGACTTTAAAGAACATTTCTGACCAGGATTCCTCTGTAGATTCAGGTTTCTGAGGACAGTGAGCTTCAGAGAATCGTTTTATGGTCATTATAATGTCTTATTTCTCATGCATGTAGATCAGGCAAGCATGATCTGTACTTGGATAACTTGGTTTAGATTAGCTCGCATTGATACTTGTATCATTTTTGGTGAAAAGATAACCCAAAAAGATACAAAAGTAGCATTTTTGAGCAGGCATTGTATCTGTGTTGATTGAGATTGAACTGAAATTGTTCAACTATTGATGTGCAATAAACAAAACAATAAACTCATCAGATGAATCTACACTACAAAAAATGACTTAAATGCATTATATATATATATATTTATTTCTCTACCTCAAAACCTTGTACTTTTTATAAAAGCATAATAATCCATTTATACACAGTAAATATAATATATAAAAAATATAATATAATACAATTAAAGAATATAATATCATAAAATGAATATAATCATCAAATGTCTTAACATTCTCTATGTATATAATTTTCAAAAATTTAATAAAAAATTATAAAAAATATTATATATAATTTATATAAAAACTAAAATTAAGAAATATATTATAATAAATTAAATATAATCAAATATTTACAATATCTATATATAGTATTTTTGTTTTAATTAAGAAAATACAAAAAGTTAAATGGATAATACAACCATTATTAATGTAATTTTGTATGTATTTTGTATATGCAGTTTTATATTTTAATTATTATATAACACAGTAAGATTATTTTATATCGCTTTTTGTTTTATATTTTCTGCTTAGATGCTAACGGCATTTTATTCTGCACAATGACAGTGAAGTTAAAGCTATCTATCTATCTTCGATTTTAAAAATACTTAAGAAGCAACACTGCGTGAGATATTAACACTTGTTTTCATATTTTATATCTTGAATATATGTGAAGTTTGTCGTGCTGCACTGGCAGATCGTGTATTTTTAGCTCGCAGTAAAACAAAATACACACATAATAATAACAGTCTAGGAAAAACAAGTCTTAGTATCTAATGCAGCGATGCTTCACAAGTGAATTTATCTTGTTTTGAGGATTTGTTTTAACTTCACAAACTATGAATATGATTTTGCAGTGTAGTGGCAGGATGAGCATCTTTAGTGTATTAAGCTCATTTGCAGTTGAGCAGTGTTTAATGCATCTTCTGTTCAGTTGTGTTGTTCTTCGTCTGTCTGTTTTTAACACAAGAGCTCGTTCTTAGTGTCTTAATGATGTCTGGAGCGCTCGTCTTTAAAAGACAGACTCGCCGCCTCCTCAAGCATCAACTCGTCAGATCCAGAATGGACGCTAAATGGAGATTAGCTCCCGCAGTCACGAACAAACGCGCCACACAATGGCTGGAGTTTTAATTCCACCCATTAGCTGGAGCTGATTAATTCGCTCAGATCTGCTCTAATAAAAGCCACTGGACCCTCGGCCGCAGGTTGGATGGGATTAGCATGTGAAAGGCAGCGCTCAGGGCGCTAGCTGCTAATGTAATTACTGGCCAAGCAGCAGAGAGACGGGCCGCGGGCGGCAGACCTCCTGCGCATATGCTGCTCTCGCTCCAGAAATAACACGAGGTCTTCACAGTCCTCGTTACGCTGAGGTTGTACTGTCGATTCGCTCGATGTGTTAGCCAGCTTTAATGAGAATGCTTAAGTGAATTAACTGATAATGACAGCCGGACGCACCTCAGGAGACGAGCTAGCTTTACTACAGCGTCTGCAGCAATCTGACTATCTATCGCTCGTTCTGTCTATCTCGCTAATCTTCATTCTATTACAGTTTTTTACGATCACTATGACAATTTTTTCAGTACTTTTAACAATTTTCCTAAACTCTTAAACAGTTAGCACACCATCCGTCTGTGTAGGCTATACAAGTACACTTTCTTGTTGCTTGTGACACAAAATGCAATGCAGTTAACACAAATTTAAAATGCTTGAACTTCTTTTACACACAAGCTCAACCAAGACATACACTGTATGTCAGATCAGATAACATCATATTAGTTCCCTTACTAAAAGTGCAACATTTTTTTATGTAGCCTTCCAGTCTTCAAAAACCGACCTGACTGTGTTTCTGAGGATATTATTTCATTTCTGTGTTATAAAGCAGTCAGATTTGCTGTAAGTCCCAGAGACGAGAGTGTGGGTGACCGGCTTTTGAACACAACGAGGTGACACTGCCCTTTGCTTCGTATTCCATAGTCGCAGATCTTGCCGTGCAGTAAAGAGGTTCCCTGAGACATGGTGTGTGTCAGGAGAGCAGTTGTGGCGCTGATGGGTCATTGTCGGCACATTAAAAACCATCTCTCGTCTCCTCTAACGAGGAGTCGCCTGGTTCTCCAGCATATTGACAGACTCTCGGCTCATTTAGCATACATCCTGCGCATCCACACAAACTGTGAAGTCAGAACAGACCTAATTTCTCCTTTATGCTGGTGTTTAATCCACTGTAGTCCGATAAATGACACAACATAAGAATAGGAATGCAGTTCATTCAGTCACAGAAAAAAAAAAACAAAAAAAAGGATTCCTTCACTCTTTTGTCAGACAGATGGCGGTTTTTGGGCGGTTTGCTGATGTAAGACTTTATGTGGTGTGCATATTGTTTCTGTGTTAGTGTAATGGTTTTCTGGGTGTTTTCTTGTGGTTGCCTAGGGTCTCCTGGGTTGTTGCGTAGGCTTTTCTGGCTGTTGTCTTCCTTGGTGTGTTCAGACCTTACGCATTTTACACTGAAAGTCTGACTTGTTGACAAAAAACGGCACAACAAGCTGGTATCTTTTCAAATATGTTGAAGGGGAAGAAGAAGAAATTAAGAACGGTCCATGAATAATCTAATTTTTTGCTGGGGATTATGTAAATGTAATAAGAATTAATAATAGTTATTATTATTATTAAATTAATCTAATTTTATTATTTTTAGTTGCTGTCAAACATTAATTTGCATTAAGCGCATCCAATAAAAGTTTTTTTTTTACAATTATGTGTGTAGTGTATATTTATCTTCTATATCTATAAATACACACACATCATGATATTTGGACAAATGTTTTTTGTTGTTATTAATACTATTAAATATGTATTATAATATATCTATATGAATATATAAGATTGTAAATATTTTTAAAATGTATCCAGTATGTTGTGTATTTATATATACATAATAAATCTACATACACACATGTAAACAAAAACTATTTTGGATGCGATTAATTGCGATTAATCATTGCCCAGCACGAGTAATTAGTAAATCGTTTTTGAAAATATACTTTTTACCATGTAATTTTAGATAGTAATTTAATTAATTTTTATAATTTGAGAAAATACAAAATATTTTAACAACACTTATAATAATAATGAAATTATATATCATTTATTACTTATTTTACATTTTTACATACATAGTTTACTTCGATTATTATTTATGCTTAAATATTATATTCTTTATTTACTGTCTATAGTATGATTTAATTATTGGTTATTATACTGCACACATATGAGGAAATCCTGGATTTTAACGCCAGTATGTTTGTGATAGGCGTTCAACAACCGATTTTCACATCTAGAAACACGCTGACTTGAGCGCTTGAAGTTTCGTCTCTCGTCAAAGCGATCTGCCTATTTGGATTGCGCTCATGGATCCATGTCATAGTACTCATGGATCGCATTATTAGCACGCAGCGCACCTTTAAGGGCGTCCCGTAACAGTGGTGAATGGACGACTCTCCCGCTTTACTGATAAGCTGGGTTCCTATCACACATGCAAAGAGAAGCGAGAGTCTTGCATAAAAACCACGCTGAATCTTGTATTTTCTGGTCAAAATAACAGAGTTCATTTAGAATTATCCAGCTTTTAAGAACAAGCAGAAGATAAGCCGGTTTCTCGGCGGTGGGCGGAGCTAATGCGCGAACAGCTCTCGTTGGCTGGCGCTCATTTATTACCGTCCCCGTTTTGATTTCAGTAAATCAGTTCGAGCGAACGCTGACAATGTGATTAATATTCATGAACCCAGCAGAAAATAGTAGTAGTAGTATATTTGAATAATAATTACTATTACCAATGACCAACAATATCTTAAACACCACAACCAGTCCTAAGTTCAGTTAAAATGACAAATATGCATTATACCAAGTTTACCAAGTTTTAGTTCTAATCACTAGTTCTATCATTAAATATTGCTTAATTATCATAATATCATAATATAATGATTGATTGGCTGAAGTTAAGAGTGCACATTCAGTTATTTAAGAAGCTGTTCCATTTTATAAAGATAAGCTGATTGGGTGGAATCGTGTGTGTGTGTGTGTGTGTGTACCTGCTTAACCATATTTTGGGGACAAATTTGTACCCCAAAGTGAGCTAAACCTGACAAAATCTCTAAAACCTCCCTTTGGGTACGTCCTCATTTGTAAAACTGGTATAGAAATAAAGTAAACAAAGTTTTTTTTTACTTTTGAAATTGTAAAAATGCAGAAAGTTTTCTGTGAGGGGTAGGAGTGGGTTTAGGTTAAAAAGTGTATAACTATCTGTATATAAAAACAATAGAAGTCTATGTAATGTCCCCATTTAGATAGCTAAGTAAACGTGTGTGTGTGTGTGGTGGTGTGTGTGTGTGAAATGTAAATAAGTATATCAGTCTGTCGAGTAAACAAAAACATTTACTAGCCAATGGCGATTATATTCCAAGTTGTGGCGTAGAGCGGTTTGATTATAGTAATTTGTTTAATTTTTATAATTTAATAAAACAAAAAATTGTTATCAACAACAACAACAATAATAATAATAACATTATTATTCTTTTTTCTCCCACCTGTTGTATCATCCAGCAGGTGAAAACTGTGCATCCGATCACTTAGTGAAGTAACTAGTCATGATGCACGAGAGAGCTGAGGCTCATAATCAAACACCAATATGAGCTCATATGTTCATGTGGAATTATTGATGAAGTCTTAAGATGGATCATCATTCAGATATGGAGCGATATGGCTGTACGCATGATAAATTACACTCGTTCTCACAGCGATAGTGTTTTCCCAGAATGAACTGTCTGAACGCCCTCGGATGCTCTGTAGTTATTAATACTCATCACAGCAATGAAATCACATCCGGCCTTCAGACTGGATCTTTATTTCAAGGCTGTAATGAAGGCAGGAGCTCTGTT
Organism: Sinocyclocheilus anophthalmus; assembly: GCA_018155175.1. Classification (NCBI taxonomy): domain Eukaryota; kingdom Metazoa; phylum Chordata; class Actinopteri; order Cypriniformes; family Cyprinidae; genus Sinocyclocheilus; species Sinocyclocheilus anophthalmus. The sequence continues at coordinate 26,002 of JADLZN010004351.1, forward strand.
TAAAACAGCTTCATTAGGATCCTTGTCCACATAAAGAACTGAAGACTAAGCGTCCGGGAAACTGTAACCGTGTTCCTGCAGCTCAGTGTTGCTCAGCGGTGTCCGTATTCCAGACGGATATTGATCTTCTTTCATCCTGCAGATTCGTCCCACGGCGTTCAGCTGACCCTGCTTTTGTCCTGTTATCTCTCTTCATCTTCATCTTTGTCTCAGTCCTGTCGATTATTCCAGGTGACCGTGTTGGGTTTTATGGATCTATTTGCTGTCAACATCTGTCAGAGTCGACTTACAACAATAGGGCTGGGTTATTGAACTACAAATAGGTTTAATTTGATTAATTAACATTGCCCAATATATACAGTACAGGAGTTAAATTTAATAAATGTTGTGTATCAGTATTTCTGTCAGAGTGAATGATTTATATTTCCTTTGATAATTGATGAACATTGCTCAACCTTCGAAAATTCCGAAACGAGACTGAATTTGTTACAATGTTGCATTTTCTTCTTAGTTCAGTTCGCTTTCACAAGAAGGCAACGTTGCAAAGCGTGCCAAACTTGTGAGGTTTTACGAGCGTGTGTGTACGCCTCAGATGTGTTTGTGCATCGGTTGTCCGTCTATCAGATGCTGCTCTTCATCAATACTCCACACGGAGAGCGTGACGCTCGGATTGATCCGATGATACTGATGCTGCTGAACGCACTCAGATGATATCGAACTGCATAAAAGCACAGGATACACTACCGGTCAAAAGTTTGGGATCAGAATGATTTTAAATGATTTTCTTCTGCTCGTCAAGGCTGCATTTATTTGATCAAAAATACAGAAAAAAATTTTATATTGTGAAATATTATTATGATGTCAAATAACATTTTTCTATTTTAATATACATTAAAATCTAATGTATTTCTGTGATGTGCAGCTGTATTTTCAGCATCATTCCTCCAGTCTTCAGCATCACATGATCTTCAGAAATCATATAATATGCTGATTTATTATCAGAGCTGAAACTGTTGCTGCTTCATATTGTTTTGGAAGCTGTGATACTTTTTTCAGGATTCTTTGAAAAAAGAATCGAAAAAGAAATCATTTCTTTAAAATAGAATTCTTTTCTAACAATACACACTACCTGTCAAAGGTTGGGGTCGTACATTTATATTCCGGTCCTTTTTTTGGAAAGAAATTACTACTTTTAATTCCGCAAGGATGTTTAATAAATACTATTGTTAGAAAAGCTGTATTTTGAATAAATGCATTCTTTTTATATAGTATATATATATGGTTATTTTATGTATGTATGCACCGACTCCTGTAAAAACCACAGAAATTCCTTGTTTTTGCGCACACTTAAGTGGTGAATAAACTCATTCTGATTCTAATACGAAAGCACCCCTACAACAACTTCTGAAAATGAACGGTAGTGTTTTACTCGAGCATTACATAATTTAATTAAGCTTAGCGTTAGTTCTTGCAGGTCACGTTAGTCAAGCTTGCATCAGCTGACTCTCAGCTGATCCATGTCTACCTATAGGGATACGACACCTATCGCGGCATTCTTATATAAGCTGTATTCAGTATTATTCGGCAGCTTTTCAGCTTGCTTCGGAGCAATTACCCTCCTCCATCCCCACTGTGCCCTCCTTTCCCACATCCATGACTTAGCTTTCTGATATTTCCTGGCTAGAAATCACAACTCCTTTATCTGTGATAAAGTGTTTTTACCTTATCATTGAGTAACTTATGATAATCGGCCTTGTTTGTTTCTGTTAACCCTGGGTGGTTTATTGCTGCTCTCCCTGCTTATTCTGACAGGCTGACATGATGGCAGGGATGTTTTTGCCCAAACAGAACCATACCAAGGCGCGATCTCCGGGGCCCAGGCTGTTGGGTCTCGATGGATCGCTGGGGAACATTAGTGGGAGGCTGACGAACAGAGTCTGGAGTCTGTGTTGACGGGGGATCAGTTGTCTCTTGGGACTGTCCTGGTAATGAGGGGTGATGCTGATCAAGTGAAGAAGCATGTGGCTGCTGGCCATCAGAGTAATTTTCCAATACATGCTGGTTCTGATGAGGTTGCTCAGACTTTTGTTGCTGCTGCACCAAGTCTTGTTCCGGTTGAATCTGTTGCATATGTTGTTGTGGTGGTTGCTGTTGCGGAGTATGTTTTAATTGCTGTGCTTGTTGCTGTAACTGTAATTGTGGCATCTGTTGTGGCTGTTTTTGATGCTGAAGTGCCTGTTGCTGCTGTGCATGTTGTCGTATTTGCTGTTCCAGCTGTTGCTGCCGTTGTTGAAGCATTATTTGTCGCCGTTGCTCCTGTTGCTGTAGTTGTTGCTGTAGTTGGGAATTCGTCTGTGTACTGTAATTCAAATTCGGCAATGTCCGATTGCCCTGAACTGCCTGATAGTATACCAAGTTCTGCTTGGGCTGTCCAAAAGCTACCTGAAAGGGTTGCAACACGGAATTCCCAGTGGTGGACTGTCCGTGCTGCTGTGGATTTAACATTCCAGGCTTTTGTGTTTGCTGAAAGGCTTGCTGCTGTTCCCAATCCATGCCCCGGCCAGGTTTGATTGTATCCCTAAAGGGCTCTACACTTATGTTAGCCCCTTGTTTTTCATTTGCCCTAATAGTTGATGACTTATGTTGCTGCTGCTGCTGCTGTTGTATTGACATGCCCTCATGCATCTGCTTTACAAAAGCAGTTTGAGCCTCCAAATAAGGGCCAAAGTTCTGGGTCCAAGTTGTCATACCCTGTGACCAATTGTTTGGTCGCTGTTGGGGCTGCAAAGATGGGTCTTGATGTGGCCACTTCATGGGCATCATCTGTTGGTAGTGCCCACGGCTTTGATCACCCTTCTCTGGGCTGAAAATGACAGAATTGAGGTACGTATGTGGTGCTTCTGAATTCAAACTTTCCACACTTCCACTGTCATTATGGCCTGGCCCTGAGGGAGGGACCCCAATGCCATAGTAAGCCTCTGAATGCGGTTGAAGTGGTTTTAGGTCAGGATGTTTTTTTTAATTAAAGCTTTTATTCAGACAAAGGACCCAGGACGTGTGATCAAAATACGACAATAAGACTGTTAATGATTCGGCAAAAATAGATCTATTTCAAATAAACTTGTTCTTGTTGAACTCTATACATTTACAAAAACCTGAACAAAACGTATCACGTTTCTACCAAATTATTCAGGGCAGCACAAGTGTTTTCAACAAGTGTGGGAACATGAAATTGTTTCCAATGTTCTATAAAATCCCAAATCACATTATTTCAACTCGATTCTGAGTCAGTGTCTGAAGATGGACTCTTCATGTCCCATGACAGGCTGCTAAAGGAATTCAGCTTTGGTCATCTCTCACCGTTGGTGAGCAGAACAGACTTCTTTCAAAAACAACGGACACACCCATATATAATAAAACTAGTATAAGAGGTCAGAGAGCAAAGCCTCTAAGGCTGTCTGAAATTTTCTTTACTAGAAGTTTAGAAATTTTTCTCAGCTCCTATTTTATGGTCCAAGTTTTTAACCACTGTTAGCATACAATGAAAAACCTATTCATTGGCCGTTAAAGTGAATTACTGACGGCACATATGAGCCTGACAAACAATTTTTCAACAGAGTGTCAGGCTTGTGCACTGAACTCTTCATATATGTTCTGGGAACATATTTATGGAATAGAGATCTTGACCTGTAACCTCAAGCTGTATTGTTAGCAACTCCTGAAAACACAATCAAGCCAACAATTAGAAGGAAAGGCCCACCAAAGCCCCCAGGAGTCCGGTGGCCAACAGCACTGCATGGACCTCAGGGGCCCCACATGAAGCTAGTGTAATTGATGGCAGATCTTGTCCGCGAGAGCCATAACCAATCAGTTCTGACCCCATCATAGACGGCGGCTCAACGTCATGGGCAGCACATAAGGTCGCAGCCTTGCACAGCGCAATGTACAGACACCAGCCAAAAAGGGAAGCAGAGTAGGTGTAGTAACGCCAAGTTTAGTTCTGCCCCACTGGCGTGCATCATATGCTAGAGCGTAGAAAACGGCAGCCGTGGTTACCTTAGAAGAGGACTTTGCAGGGGTCTGGGTCGTTGACCGTTTCAGGGCGACAAAAAGGTGCATCGGTCAGGGCCGGCTGTCAATTTTGGCCAAGTCCCCCCTACGTTATAAATGTCACGTGCTCTTTATCCTGGGAACAGGATGGGTTGTAAGCCAATTCCCATCTGTTACGATCATGTTCATCTGCCCAACACAAGACGAGAAGGGACACCACTGCTCTCAGTCAATTAGCAGTATATTTAGCGTATGTATAAATGATCTGTCACTTTTCATTACTAATAGAAATGTCCTAATAAACTAGATTAGAAGATTAGAAATAATTACTTGAGGCCATAAATGCTGACAGATTAAACAGTAGTCATATTAATACACACAAAAAGAGTGATAAATGTCTAATGATGGTCATTTAATACACTTCCTGTTGGGTTTGACCAGATAGTGGATACGCACTTGGGAGAAGGTATAAATTCTACTGGGGGGGGAGGCGCTGTTTACTCTGACCACCAATCGCATACACTACACTTCTGGCTAGGAAGACACACACACAGGTCAAAGGTTTATGGTACCTGTCCTGACAGGCGCAATCAGCTCCGCCCTGACATATATGGTCAAAAGTGACATAACGAGCCCATATGATTCAGAGGAGGGGTGAGCAAGAAAGATGGAGAACGAGAGAGAAAAAAGAGAGATGTTGAGAAGTGACGGCATATCTGACAAACAGATTTGTATCATGGTTTATTTGTGTATGTAAAACACTTTGTAAATACTGGATTTGAAAGCATCTGGCAATTGACATTTCAGTTGAATATATCAGGATTTCATTCAGTGAATATTCGCAATTGACACTCTTAACCACGGTTTGTTTTTGGTTTTTAATTAATGGCGGGGCGATTTTTATATTGGGTAACCTGTTGATTAGGAATATTGAAGTGTGAATGCGGACGACAGTTAATAGACTTCATCTTTAAAAACAACCGTATTATGTTGTAATAAATTATGGTAAGCTTTATAGCAATCAGTGGAAATATGCCCCTGCCATTACAGACAAACCACGTTGTGCGTGGAAAAACACTAAAATGGGTGGCATAAATAAGGCAAGTATTGGACTGACGCTTTGTAGGCCAAAACAGGGGGGTTCTGATCTGTCGTCGGTCCTCAGAATGGCGTGGTAAAAGAAAAACGACCGAGAAAATGTTAAAATGTTGATACAAATTTCGTAATGAAGTACAACTTGATACATAACAACTTCATATAAGAAAACATAAATATAATTTTTTATTTAATGCCCAGCATTATACATTATTAAATTAAATTATTATTATTAATTATTATTATATTATAGTAAATATATATTATAACTCAATAATAAGACCAGCTGAGATAGAATAATAGAGCAAATTGTTGAAAATTTTACTTACAAAAGGGCAACACATTTAAAGTAAGAAGTTCTAAATCATGTTTTAGATTCATGCCTGCATCTACGTAAAGAATGTAGTAAATCTAGTATTAATAATATTTAGTATATATCATATGAAGTATCAAAATCGTGATATAAATATAATACAGTACAAAATAGAAGGTAGTTATCATGGTTCTGCATTCATGTTATATCGCCTTTATTGACTTTAAGGCTACGAGTCTTGAGCATAATGGTTCTTATTACTTGGATCAAGATGGTTAAGAAGCCTCTGCCGCTGCTCTCCAGGATATTACACAGAATGACCCGCTGTCCTCCAGCTTGCAGCCCATGTAAGGGAGCTAGTGTCATTACAGCTGAAGGAGCAATGGAATCGACTGAACAGCTGAGCAGTTAGCTCGTGTATGAGTGTCAGTAAGCATTGGGCGGCCTAGTCCCACGGATAGTAACTTTTTTGTGCGATATAATTGCCCCAGAATCACCGCGTAGGGGCGCGATATGATATGGCATTTCAAAAAGACCATTTTATTTTCACTGACTATATAACTACGTAACAGCTAATAATCAAGAGGCCTAAACACTTCCAATGAACGCAAACTTAAGAATTTTTAAGAAGATTAGATCCTGGAAATTAAGTATCAAATATTAGATACCTTTAAAAAACAATAATAGAAATAAAAATGTTCTAACAAAAATACAAAGTAACAAGTAGAAAAAAGAAACATGCCCACAAGAACCTGTAGGATTTTTTTCTCTCAGATTTTTCCCTGCCCTCCCTTTCTCTGTAAATTAGGGTGCACACCTATTATTTTTGCATTATTTTTAATAAATTAATGTGCGATATATTGCGTCACCAAAAATTATTGAGGTCATATACATATATTGCGCGATAAGTCGATATATTGATTATTGCGACAGGCCTAAGCATGGGTAATTTGCTGCACCTGTGGGAACAGAGATGGCCATTTCCTGTTGTACATACTTGCTTCCTTCAGCATACTGACATCATTTTACTCTAAAAATCATGCTAATACAGAAGCCTCTAAGCCTAACTGCATTATGTCACAGCTCCATTTTAGGCCTAAGTAGGCTTACTGAGTTAAGATACATAATACCACACTGAAAACCGACCAAATTTGAAAACAGAAGAGATGTTGAATAGACAAGAGGGTTTCATTAAATGCTCTGGCTCTGTCACGGATTGTTATTTGGTTGAACTCTTCTGAAGGGAACTAATGTTATGATTAAGTGAAGTACAATTCATAAGGAGGCACAGCATGCCCAAAAAACTAGAACAGTTTAGTGAAACCTTTATTCATATGCATATTGTATGTAAATATGAGAGAACAATATGTAAATATGTCCACTGACCACACTGATGAGCTGAGCCAGCGAGACCATCAGCTGCACTGTCACCAGTTCTGAGCCATTAGTCGCTGGTCGGATCAGTTTGTTGTAGTGGGCTGGATTTAGAAGATGCTCCACCAGTCTCTCTTCTGTATCTGCCCCATCACTGCCTGTAAGAGATATACAGCACCATAGATCAATTCACATCCCACATTTAAAAAAGATTCCCATTTTTGGAAGTGGCATCTGCTGTTTATTTTTGTTTAAACCTGAGGCACAGCTGCAAAACACAGAAAACCTCCTCTCTGGAGAACAGCTTGGATTTATGAAACAGAAATCTGTTATAACAAGATTCATGCAACTTTTCATGGACACCACAGAAAAAAAAAATTAAAGAAAAAAAAATTAAAAATAAAATGATATATGGCCAGATAAAACTGCAATATACAGCGGTTAAAATAAGTATTGAACACATCACCATTTTCTCAGTAAATATATTTCTAAAGGTGTTATTGACATTCTTAACAATCCCTATCTACCAACAAATAATCCGATCATACAAAGAAAGCAAACAAATATTCAAAATGAATTTCTTGTAATAGGGAATGCACAGGGAAAAGTATTACACATGAAGAAAGGAAAGCAAATAACTTTCTCAAGACCTTCGCAACCTTATTGTTACAAAACATACTGATGGCATTGGTTACAGAAGCATTTCTATACTTCTGAATGTTCTAGTGAGCACTGTTGGGGCCATAATCCGGAAGTGGAAAGAACATTATTTCACCATAAACCGGCCATGACCAGGTGCTCCTCGCAAGATTTCTAACAGAGAAGTAAAAATAATTATCAGAAGAGTTGTCCAAGAGCCAAGGATCACTTGTGGAGAGCTTTAGAAAGTCCTGGAATTCGCTTGAACAGTTGTTTCAAAGAAAATAATAAGTACAGTAAGTAAGTAATGCACTCAACTGCCGTGGCCTGTATGCACGCTCCCCATGCAAGGCTCTATTGCTGAAGAAAAAGCATTGAAGCTCGTTTAAAGTTTGCTGCACAACATTCAGACAAGCCTGTGAAATACTGGGAGAAAATAGTCTGGTCAGATGAGACAAAAATTTTACTCTTTGGATGCCATAATACACATCATGTTTAGAGGTCAAATGGCACTGCACATCACCCCAAAACATCATGGTGTAGCACTGGCAAAATTCATATAATCGAAGAGAGGATGAATGGAAAAATGTACTGAGAGATTCTTGATAAAAATCTACTGCCATCTACCAGGATGATAAAGATGAAATGAGGGTTGACATTCCAGTGAGACAATGATCCCAAACACAACCAAGGAAACTCTCATTTGGTTTCAGAAAAATAAAGTACGGTAAAGCTGCTAGAATGGCCCAGACAATCACCTGACTTGAATCCAATATAAAAACTAA
>JADLZN010004352.1:0-26462 GCA_018155175.1 Sinocyclocheilus anophthalmus
AACTGTTTCAACACTGGCCAATATAAAAACTGCAGTGGCGTTGCATATTTAGCAGTGTTTCGATAAGCGATGTTCTATTTTCTGCTCAGCAGTACTAATATTAACCACAATCCAGACATCACATGACAATGAGCATGCATCTTAGAAAACGGTGATGAGATCTAGCTAGCGCTTGACTTCAGCTCTCCCTTACATTCTGTAGAGTTCTCTGAGTTAATGGAGGGACAAACACTGTATGGAATAGATCGAATGGATCCTTTTATTGGACTCTCATTTTCTATCTCGATCTATCGAAAGTCAAGATATAGTAAAGAAGCTCCCCTCCAACAACATAACTCTATGTTATGGCACCAGGAGCGTCGCAGAGCTCTTCACTCGTTCACATGGAAGGCTGCTGGGTATTTTTGGCCCCCATGTTGTTTATTAAGGATGCCATATTTGCAGTGGAATTGGGTCAGGGACACATAAGAGTCCCATGCGCCACCCATAACAAAAAATGACTGGAAATATCTGGTAAGACAGCATGTCGTTCCATGCACATCTTGTTTTTCACGCGTTTTATTTTACCAGCATGTCTCCGAGGATGTATTCTTCCACACAGATATATCATACATGTAGTTTTATTCAGGCATGGTGGAAATGTGGATGTTCCTTTCGTCACCATTTTGGAGCCTTATGTGCTCAAATACACGTCCTGCACTGCAGAGAGACTCAAAAAGACCATCATTTTCTTCTAATATGTGACTACTCTCTTGCTTTTGGGCTGAAACAAGCCAGGGGCCACCTCGCTCGCCTTTCCTCTCAGCAGAGTTGGTGTTATTTTACCTTTCTGAGACCTTACCTAAGGACAAAAAGAGGTTGAAATTTCAGGCTGTGGTGGAAATATAAAGGGTTGGGTTGGTGTGTGTGGGGGGGTATGTCTTTGTATACCCAATGAAAGATGATATCTACTTCTGTTGACTTTTTGTGATGGCTCTTTCTGCGGTTCTGTCAGACTGTGATGAGGCGGTGATGCTAGTGGTTGTGTTCTACATGCACCCCACACAGCCACACTTGATGGTCTTTTCAACCTCCTCGTTGAAGGATGTGCCATCGCTGCACTCGAAAGTGTATTTCCTGCGCTTCATCCTTTGACTGGCGCAGCAGGAGCCGGTGTCGCAGGTACCGCTGCACTCCACCCACGACACCATGCGTGTGGTCTGACAGAAGGCGTAACCGCGCTGGACCTGGTAGAAGTCCCGCACTGGCTCCCCGTGGCACTCAGACTCTAAAACAGAAGAAACGGCATGAAAGTCAAATTGACAATGGACAATTACTAACCAAATAGCATAGAAAAGACAGATTTAACCCTCTGGTATTGTTCATTTGAGAGTCACACTTGTGTTGTTCATGGTCAAAACTGACCAGAGGCCATAATCGTGTAGTAATTTTATTTTTGTGAAATTAATATACTATATTTCATTTCAATAATGTTGTTTTCTTTAATATTTTGCATTTTGAGTGCATTTCATGTTACTAATTAATATTCATATCTAAATTATGAGCTATTTTCTGTATAAAATAAATATAATTTTAAGCTTTTTTAAGTTAAAAATAGAGCAAAAGTATTTAAAATTCATTAAATTGAGGCAGATTTGTTCCACCTTGTGGAGAAAAATCAAGAAAATCCCCTGTAATACCGTGGAGTAGCCGTTAGATGGCTGTATAGCCATATATATTCAGTGCTGTGTATTCCTTAGTTACTGAGCTCAGTTCCTTAGTAACTGAGTTACTGTTTTCAGGCATAATTTTGTCACCCCTTCATTGCTGTGCACTTTTTTTTCGCATTGTGTCTGATTTGTAGATTGTACACACAAAAACATCTTTGTATGTTTGCCTATTTCCCATTCATTTCCTATGCCAGTCATTTTTGTCCGTGAACAACACAAGTGTGACTATTTTTTAACATCTATTTAGCTTTTTCAAAATCGTCCATAATTTTTTCACACAGCGACTGCCATAAAAGTCTCTGAGTTTTGTACATTCCGATTTTCCCCCGAAATTTCCAACATTTTTTTTGGTCTAAAATAACCAAACAACACCAGAGTAGTACCGCAGCTATCTATGCTTTATCTCATCAGAAACAGAATGCTTGACAATGAGCATACACCCGAAGGGTTGTGCTTATGTTTTCTTACCCTTGTCACATAACTCTCCACTGTAGCCCACCTCACAATGACAGTAGGCATCTCCTGTGTCAGATATCTGACAGTGACCATGTTTGCATTGAAGCTTTCTGCATGGATTGAAGAGCTCTTCCTGCTGGTTGCACAGGGCACCATGAAAACCCTCCTGGCACTCACAGCGGTACGACTGCATGTCCATTGGGAAATAATCTACCAATGGACCAAACCTGTGTAAAAAGGAATGTAATGAAGGAATTGGAGCATTACTTGTTGCGCCTCGGTCTGCTCTGCATATTTCACCTCAAGAATTTGACTGACTTGCTGCCCAGGCAGGGGTTTGCCAAAGGCTGGTCACAGTGTTGCCCACTCCATCCGGGCTGGCAGTGGCATACGGGACCTATGGCGGTGTTGGGTTGGCAAATGCCATGGAGGCAGTATATCTTTCGGCAGGGCTCACATCCGGGCACCACACCAGGTTTCATCTGGGTTTTGGTAAAGTCTTGTAGCTCATTATTGATGTAAAGGTTCTGAATACAGCCGTGAAAACTGGAGCCATTTTGGATCTGCCAGATGCGGGGAGCTGTGGGGTGGACGCTGACCGGCATGCCTGATTCAGTGAGAAGATGATGTAAAAGCAGAGTTGGGAAAAAAACAGTGGTACACGTGTAGCAGAGCACTGATGCCACATAAATTCAGTTACCATTAATGATATATGGCAGAGTTCTATAAATCCTGCTCCTTAAGGTCAACTGTGATACAAAGTTAATCTGCAGCTCTGATGAAACACGTGAACTAGTTAATCAAGGTCTTCAGGATTACTGGAAAATAACAGGTAGGCGGATTTAATAAGGGCTGGAGCTAAACTATGTAGGACAGTGGCTCCTCTAGGACCGGATTTGAAAAACCTTAGTATAGTGTTACTGTATGTATATATTCAAATCTCATTGTTTGAGGAGCCATACAAGAGTGCTGATAATCCATCATGATCAGGACAGAGAGTTTGTATCACTCCACTTTTCTCTGTGCGTTCTGGGCAGGCTGTCTGTTTGTGTGTTAGTGGTGGGGATTTTTTTAGAGCCTATCCCACAGTTGGTTTGGGGATTCTAGCAAAGTTCAAGGGCAATAGAGTGGAGAGCATGTGTCATGTCTAGGTGGGTTCACAGTGGTGATTGACAGGCAGATAATCGTGGTGCACTCCTACCTCCCACATATAGTGGAGCTTCTCCCCTCAAGGGCTGCACTTTACCAAAGCTGTCCATGGTTGTTGGGATACCACCATCTATGGAAAGGTTCACCATCTGGTCAAAGGTCACCAGTTCTACAGTGTGGAACTGACCATCATTGATGGTCTCAGTACTGTGTAAAACAAACATGAAAGATGTCCAATGTGAAATTTAAATTGTATTGAAGCTTCATAAATGTTTCATTTGTAGTCAGCTGAAATGTAGTGATCTGTCATCTTCATAATTAATAATGTCCCTGCATGCCAACATTCAATTTGAATAAAAAAAAATACATCTTAAACTCCAGATCACCTGTAGATTGCATGACTTGGTTGGCTGCCAGGGTCATAGCTGACTTTAACATGACCTTCATGAAGCTCCACAGCAATGTGGTCATTGTCCCCATTGTACAGAAGAATGCCATTGTCTTCTGCGGTTGACACCTGAGAACAGAACCAAAATAGATCTATCATCTGTAGATGAACAGAACAAATCTGACTGCATTTTCCACCTAGTTTGCCAATGCCAAGAAATGGATTTTATCGCTACAATGGTTACCTGTTATATAGCACTCCTACTAAATGTACTAGTTCTGTATGCTGCAAGCCATATGAAAGATGATATACAATAACACTGATGAATTTCATCCAGGGTTTGTTTAAAGTTTGAACTTTGCTGAATACCTGTAACGTGATGTTAGCCTGAGGCCAGTTCTTCGGGTCACTCAGTAGCAGGTAGGAGTCTCGGTCTACAAAGTTGACACTGACCAACTTTTCACAGTGTGGTCCACCAAACCCTTCCAGGCATTGACACAGTGCATGGCCCCCCTGCTCCACACAGGGGGCATTGTTTTGGCAGTCGGCCAGGTCACAGAGAGAGCGTGGAGTAGATGGGACTTCACAAAGCTGTCCACTGTAGACAAAATGTTTCAGGTCATTTTTGATAGTAATTGATTTTCTCTGTCATGCATGTTCTTCTGCTGGAGTGAGCATCTATAAGACAGACTGCATGAAAAGGTACCCCATACACCCATAGTACCCCCCACAAAAACCCTGGGTAATGGAGTCATAGACCTTCTTCAAGTCCACAGAACACTTAGCAAAATCAAAAATAAGCAAAATCTCATGCCCCCTCTAGAAGAGTTTCTCTTCTTGCTGAGGTCTATCCAGCACTGGCATAGGCTTTTCCATGGTAGACTGAGAAGTTTGATCTCTTGATCCTAATCCCCATAGAGTGTTGAACAGACATACCAGCCATGAAAGCCCAACAACATCCAGGGGTCGGCCAAGGGAATGGACAATGACTCCTTATTTTTAAGGCATCTACTTCAGGTTCAGAAGTTCCTCAAAGTGTTCCTTCCACCTCCAGACAATATCTCAGCAGTTCCTGGTCCTGATAAACAATTGCCTGGAGCAGACCATGCCTCCCCTGTCTCAGCCATTTGATGGTTTGCCACAACCTCTTTGAGGCTGACCAAAAGTACTTTGCAATGGTGTCTCTGAGCTCTTCCCACACCCAAATGTTTGCTTCCATATCTACTGTGGCCGCAGTCTCTGGCTCAGACCAGTCAGCCGAATCACCCCACAAGGTTAAACACTCCTGATAGACCTTCGTCTTCAGATCACCTCATCATCATCTCTTCAGATCACCTTCATCACCTCCTGTCTACCAATCTGTCCACTCAGACTCCATGTTAAAGAGCTAAGCAGGGTTGAGCCTGGTCAGTACCTGGATGGGAGACCTCCTGGGAAAACTAGGTTGCTGTTAAAAGAGGTGTTAGTGAGGCCAGCAGGTGCTCACCCTGTAGTCTGCGTGGGTCCTAACACCCCAGTACAGTGACGGGGACACTATACTGTCAAAGAGCACCATCTTTCGTACCTGAAAAAAAGGAAAAAGAAGACATTAAAATTGAGGTCCTGACACTCTGTGGTCATTAAAAATCCCATGGCACTTCTCGTAAAGTGTAGGGGTGTAACCCCGGTGTCCTTGCCAAAATTGCCCCCCTGGCCCTTGTCAATAATCCTAATAATCCCCAAACACTTGATTGGCTCTATGACTCTCTCCCCTCTCCACCTGTAGCTGGTGTGTGGAGAGCGCACTGGCGCCGTTGTCCTGTGACTGCCGTCGCATTATCCAAGTGGATGCTGCACACTGGTTGTGGTTGAGGAGAGACCCCCCACATGACTGTAAAGCGCTTTGGGTGTACAACAATACACAATAAAGCGCTATATAAATGCATTATTCATTCATGTCTCAAGCCTCCCTCAGAAAAAAGGAATAGCACCTCTGAAGGTGGAAAGGTCTTCTGGTCAAGAGTCTTCACCAAACATTCCCAGTTCACCCTCACAATGTGTTTGGGTTTGCTGGTTTTGTCTGGCAGCCTAACTTCCATTGAGAGGGAACACTCTGTGTCTGTCATATCACCAGGGACCAATTTGCCTAGAGCTAGTACTAGAGCTCTGGACAACACAGCTCTCTAGTGCGCTGTCACTCAAACCCCTCCACCACAGTAAGGTGGTGATACAAGGGGGGCCTAAAATTGTGAATTATTTTAAACTCTGCAAACTTTGTCTGGCAATATTTGTTTGGACAATAAAATTAAATATTACCAGACTTCTCTCTAGTTTCAGGAACGAGAATCGTTAGGTTACTGACAACATGAAGTGAGGTATCTCACTATGGGAAAGCGCATCAGACCAGGAAGGCGCATGAGGCAGCGATCAAGTATATCCCCCCATCCCCATATATAACCGCTAGCTACCTGCCATGTGTCATCAGTTCGCCGCATATCTCTTCTCCGTGCAGGACAGGCAAGGAGGGCCATGTTTGTGAGATACCTCACTTCATGTTATCAGAGAACTGGGGTTACGTTAGTATCCTAACGTTCTCTTTCTAACATTCGTTTGGTATCTCACTATGGGATATAGACAACTCCCGTATTGCCAATATGCTGACGAAGCAGACTAAAGAATGAGTGGGTTATTATCTGAATCATAGCTCCCGACGGTGGTGAAAACAGAATAATATGAGGAATTCGGCCTTTAATAAAACTGCATTATACAACCTGACTACACACTCCCAGGACTGAGTGAGCCAGAGAGGGTTCTGTCACATCCAGTCTATAGAAACGAGCAAATGTGTGCAGAAAAGACCAGCTGGCTGCCGCGCAAAGTTCTTGAATAAAAATGCCTCTAAACAGAGCCCAGGATGTAGCCATACCTCTAGTAGAGTGTGCTCGTAGTCCTATTGGGGCTCTATATTCGCTTTATTGTAACGTAACACGATTGCTTCCACCACCCAGTGAGAAAGGCGTTGATGAGAGATAGGTTTTCCTTTGTAAGAGTCAGCCCACGAGACAAATAGCTGATTGCTCTTACAAAGTGTGCGGGTTCTCTGAACATACCCAGCTTATTTTCAAAAAGTATAATAACAAACCCCGACAATAAACTGTGTAACCGCTCTCTTAGGGGAGGACAAAGGCTGTGGATGAAAAGCCTCGCAGGGTCCACTGATGACGGCACCTCGGTGATCAACACTTTAGGCACAAACGCCGGGTTAGTTCTAAAAGTTACTTTTTTACCACCCAGAGCGAACATCATACATGAGGAGTGAACTGATAAAGCATGTCGTTTCACGCACGCCTTTTTGCTGTAGTGAGAGCAAGTCACAGAGCCACTTAAAAGCGGCAGCTTCAAGGCAATGTTATCCAATGGGCTCGAAATGGGGCTTTTCGACGAGAGCATGCGGTCAAACCCATGGACAAATCCCAAGGCGGACCATCGGCTTGTCGATACTCACGAGGGTGTAGCCTAGTGCCGGCCTCTCATAAATCACGACCCATAGGGTGTTGCGACCCAATGTGCCGCCGTCGAGTAAGAGCACACATGCCATCTAACCGAGATCCGATTAACACCTTACTGTAGAAAAGGCTCCTTATCACGTGACAGAGCTGCTGCACAACCACGTTCAATCATTGCCAAGCGGTGTTGGTGGTTATCGTGTTCACGTGCCACACTGCCTGGCTGTGTAGTATACTGGCGCTCATGTGAAAGCCCCGCAGGCCTGCGCTAGCGAATGGGGCCCTCCCTGTTCTTCGCTCACACTAGCAGTGTTGCAGCACAGTCTAGTCGAAGGGCGGGATACCCTCGCAGTGAAGGGGAGTTTTTTAATATAATTCATCTTTATTTGTGATTGTTTTAATCTTTTGTGAGTTTTTATTTTTATCCCACTCTGCGCCCTTAGCCCCTGGCCTGGATGCGTCAGAGAAAACTTTATTTGTGATGTGATGCTTATGAACTTTTGTCCTTCCTCCCTCAGAACAAACCTCGTAGGTGGAGGGAGAGACAATTATTTGGGGGGCACCAGAAGAACATGGGCCATTTCCCTGCACACATTGGACTTTGAACTGACCATACAAGCCCATTTCACATTTAAATTCCTTCTCCTTTTCTCCGCGGGAGGGAGAAAGCAATCGATTTGAAGTGATGGGACAGAGAAACCCTGAGTGCTGTCTCCAAACCCTTCCTGATGACAAACTGAAGTCTCAGGTCGACCACCTCTTTTTGTTCCCCTGAGGGGTGGTCGACTGGTGTTTCGCTGTTGCGGCTGCAAAAGACTGTTTCGGTTTCACGAAACCGGGCTTTGACTGAGGGCCCGCGTTTCCCGGCTGTTGTGGTGGAGCAGGACGGGAAGGTTGATAGTCAGAATGTCCCCCTCTCCCTGAAGGTCTGAAATTCGGTCGGCGCGGGTGATAAGGCTGAGCTGCCTGCTTTCTGGGGAGACAGACCTCGAATGCCTCTCCCTCTTTTTTCCGCAGGTCACATTGCTGACGCATCGCTGTTACCGTCACGCCGAACATGGCCTTTGGATCAATAGGGGCATCCAAAAACTCCACCTTCTGTTTGTCAGAGAGGCCTGACAAACCCAGCCATAGCAGTCTCTCTCCCACAACCGCTAAGCCCATACTCCAACCATAACTTTAAACTGCTCTGCGGGACGTGCGCAGGTTTAAATCTGCGATGACACATATCTCCTCCCAGAGCGCTGGGTTGGGAGATCCGGAGTCCAGCTGACGCCCAATCTCCTCTAATAACTCTGCTTGATAGGCTGTAAGGAGGCACGTCGCATTCAAAACATGAACGGCCAGTGCAGATAACTTATAGATCTTCTGAAAAACAGGAGGTGGCGAAGCGCTCTGTAGTCACCCCTTCCCCCCCTGTGGGGGGTTTTTCCCTGGCAGCGAGGCTCTGCAGAGACCGCTGCCCTGCGACTTGGGTACAAATGATTCACCACAGATGATTCTACAGGGGGAGGAATCCGCCATCCCCAAATCCTCCATTCCCTGAAAATCCATCCTCGAGAAGCCCTTGACGGGCACACGTGGGAAAAAGTCTTGTCCCAAAACCTCTTCATTTCAGCCACACAGGCTGGATGGCTGGAATAAACTGCCTCACTGGAGGGAGATGTGACGGAAGTTTCTTTCCATCATACAGGTCTCTTTCAGCCCCTTGACCTGCCAGTTAGGATGGCCAGTCGACAGTCTAGCCACGGCCCTGCAACAGACCTCGAGTAGATCCGTGTCCGTCTGTAGAGGGGAGGGTGAACTCTCATCCTGTGCACTCGGCGGACACGACTGATTCGGGGGAAGAATAGCATCTTAATCATTGTCATCCTCGTCCTCGAGGATGGTCAACAATACTTCATCATCTTCATAGTCATCTTCCTCTCCCGCTAACAGATCTTCAAACAGCAGGGGAAGGACGGGTGACACCCTCTCCATCATCTCTCCCCACGAGCTGACGGCCTGTGGACAATCCATCGGTTCCTCTCTGGGTTGAGCAGAGAGGCATGGGTCCGACTTCCCAGCTATTGCCATGCAGAGTCTCCACTCTCGGGTTTTAACTGAGAACGTCACGCAGTGAGGACAGCCCTCTGGGTTTGACAGAGCTACCTGAGCATGTTTAGCACCCAAACAGGAGATGCAGAGACCGTGTGAATCCGTCACAGAAATCCACATTCCACAAGCACACAGATGGGAAGGACGACCTTTTCCTCCGGGGCTCTCCGGCTCTTTCTCAGTTGTCATGGAGCCTGCACAGTCTTCGTACGGTAAGCCCACCACAACGTGACAACTAGTACGGAGCTGTGCTGCGATAGAGAGCTCTCCTTTTCCTTCTTTTTGGTGCGTGGTGAGTGCCCCAAATAAATTGAAAATTTTGAGCAGAACGCTTGACACGTTAGTTATCTCACTCTAAGTGAATTCACTCATCAAACGTTAGGAATGTATTGCGTTTGGGACATTACCTTGCGGCTCCATCTGTAAACTGTTACACAAATAATTCCCAAAGTCTGCTGTGGACAGCTTCCAAAAATCTTCCACGGGGAAGAGAGCGAGAAATGACGAAATGGCAGATAGCGGCGGTTTATATACAGAGAGGCAGGACTCCCTGATCGCTGCAGCTATTGGTCTGCCATGGTTGGCAGTCGTGGTGTTATTGGTGCTTCCGCGTTCAGTCACGCCTGAGGCATTCCCATAGTGAGATACCGAACGAATGTTAGAAAGAGAACTAAACATACTTTTGCAAGCTTTATTCTAAATTGACTTGAAATGCTTTCAAGGTAATTCATCTCCTCTGGTCTTGGGCATTAAGTTATTACAGTTTTTAAAAATTGCTTAGACACTAAAAGTGATACTTGAGGCCCACTTAGTGAAACCATTCACTCATACACCTAATCTTTAGACCAAGTCTGCAAAACTACAATCACATTACATGCTTTAAACTCAGTTTTCTATTGTAAAACAAACTTTTTGCAAAAATCTAAAGACAATTTTCTACATTACACACATCATTCGAAACTAACAGCTCTCATGTTTCATTTGGGAAACACTGCCATTCTAATGCCACACTCATTTACTGATGACCTACACACAGGGGGAAGTTGTGGCCTAATGGTTAGAGAGTCGGACTCGTAACCCAAAGGTTGCAGGATCGAGTCTCGTACCGGCAGGGATTGTAGGTGGGGGGAGCGAATGTACAGCGCTCTCTCCCACCTTCAATACTACGACTGAGGTGCAAGGCCCCGAACCCCCAACTGCTCCCCGGGCGCCGCAGCAAAAAATGTCTGCCCACTGCTCCGGGGGTGTGTGTGCACTTAGGATGGGATAAATGCAGATCACTAATTCCTAGTATGGGTAACCATACTTTGCCACATGTCATTTGTCCCGTCACAGTGATTTATGTTGAAAGCACTTATACATCATTTGTTCACTTAGTAAACAAAACAAAATCAGAAAGAAATTATTTTTACCCCTTGCATTTCTGCTTACATTGTATGTATATTGTACAAAGCACTTTGTACAATATGCTTATATGCATATTCTGTGTGTGTGTTCATATATACATATGTATACACACACACACAGACACTGAATATGCATCTGTTTATATCTAGCTAGCTATCTATTTATCTATACTGTCTTCTATCTATACCGAACATGCATACAGAAAGTAAACTTTATTTCTAAAGTGCTTTATACAATATAGATTTTCACAGCAGCTTCACAATAGAATCAAATTCACACTCTATTATAACGCAGCTCTAACAAGTCAATAGTGTCATTCTACAGCTCGAGTCAGTTCAGTATTGATTCAGTTCAGTTGCATATCTTTGTAAAATTCATCAGTTGTACATACATACTGTATACAGTGTTTATGTGCATATGTATGTATGTGCGAGTGCTATGACAAACTCATGTGCTCCACTGCACTCTGAACAAGCAAAAGACACAAGAGTAGTGTTTTTCATTTTTCACATCTGTGTGTAGTTTGACGTGTATGTAGCTAATTATTTTATGTTTGTGTGTAGAGTTACTATGCAAAAATACAATTTTTAGAAGTTAAAAAAGTTTTCAAAGAAGTGTGTGACGTTTTGTATGTTGTGTGTGTGTGTGTGTTTTTCTCAAGCCTGGTCTCGGAATACCACCAACACTGCACATTTTTTATGTCTATTTGTACAATGCCTGAAAGGAGATCATTCATTTCATTTGCATTATTCCAAGTTCAGTAAATAAATGGCTTTTTAAGGTGTATGTGTTGTAAACTATAACAGACATAAACAAAATTAACTTGATAATCACAATTATTTATAAATCGAACTGTCATAATCGTGACAGGTCTATTTTGTAGTGACTACTCTGAAGATTGCAGGGCATTGCAGTTTGGAAGACATGCATCAGTGCCACTTATTTTGTTACCTTATTAACAGCAGCATAGCTAGTTATGATTGTTGTAAATAAACATACAAAATATGCCTTTTGTGTACTTTTGTTTAATTCAAATTCTGTTTCTTAAACAGTAAAACTATGTAAATATATTTGTATCTAGATGAATTGTGAGAAAATGCCACCTAGGATCATAGCAATCACAGACTGCCCAATTAGTTCACAAAAATGACCTTCATCTGTATATTCTAGAAATGTAAACATGGCGAGTACAAAAAGAGTAAGAGTTGAGTGTTTGAGCAAAAGCTCAACTTTCTGAGACAACTTTTATCCAAGATGACTTATGAATGGGGAATACCACAACAAAAGCCATTCATCCTACAGAGATGCATGAGTAAGATGGAAAGTGCACTTCAGCGTACAGATCCACATCAGCACACGTAACAAGTCCTCAACTTCTTCACTTACGGAGTCAGATAAAATCCCTCCAGAATTAAAGTCTGCTGGAGTGTTGTCTGTGTCTCATGGGTTTGATGACTGACAATAATAAGAGGTGGCAGGGCAATCTCTCTGAATGCCACGCTCCACAGTATCTCCGCCTGGATAACGAGTACTTTATACCTCCATCTAGTGATGGCCGCTTTTGAAACACTGCTTCATGAAACTGCGAAACCTTTGCAAACCATTTGTTTCGAAACAGTTGTTCGGAGCGCGTATCAAAACGTTCCGGCTTCGTTTCGTCATAACTGTTTCGAAACGTTTCGAAATTTCAACAGTTTGCCTTTGGGCAGTGATCTCTGTGAATCATGCGAGTTCATTGAGCTCGCCTCCCAGCGGCGAACCATTGATCGTCGCTGATCTCGGATCAGTTTGAACGATTTGTAGACATTTTTAACGAGACATTTCTGTAATTAAAAGGATGAGCTTGATAGTCTCTACTTGCTGTTTAAGCTCTACATTAAAACAACCAAAACAAGCCCTGGCCGAATCAATATAATTAAAAAAAACACATTATACAGAACTCCATAGTTTATGCTATTTATATTTGATTGCATTTAATATAATTAGACTTTTAAGAAGCATTTGATGGGTTTGTAAAAAGCAGCTTTTTATGCATGTTTTAGCCGGGTTTTGTGCAGTCACCAGCTTTTAGCCCAGAAGGAGTCACAGCGTGTTAGTGGTTGTTTCGAGTGCTTCGAAACAGAGGAATCATGAGTTTTCAATTGAGTCGAAGTCTTTGAAAAGGTTAGTTGTCTCCCTATCACTACCTCCAATCACAAGAATCTACCAAAGTACACGATGTGGACAGTGGGGCTTTGCGATAAGGTTCGACTAAGAAAATTGCGTCACCGAGGTGAGCTAAAAGGGATGATTAAAATGCTAAAAAAAAAGAAACACTGGTGATATAGGCCTGACTGCCTAGCACTTGGTTAGATGACAAACGCTAGCAGTTGATCCGTTAAACTAGGACACACACGTGACCCCATTCTGCACATTGTGGTCCTTACAGTGGTCATAGCTTCTACACATGCCCAGTTTCATTCACCCACAGTAACCAGCGTTTGTGAGCAGATACACCTAGACCAATCAACACACATTGTACACAACCTACAGCTCTTTAAAAAAAGATTGATAATTCATGGGTAATACACGGCTGCTAGTCAAAGAGAGATGTTGGTTACTGTGGCCGTGACTGTGATTGAAGCCAGGGGCTGGTGTTTGCAGGGAGCTGACCGAAGAAAGTAGAAGCGCACATGTCCTCCTATATCTCACACATACTCCCCCTAAACACACAAACAGTGCAAGCCTGCGAAGGAGCTGCGAGAATAACAATATACTTACATAGAGTTTGAAGAGGAACGATTATTCAGGCTTAACACTATGTTTTAAAGTGTCCTTGCTTACACATGCTACATCTACTACTATGTATAACGACAGTAAATTTCTAATAACTACATGTAAACCAAACACTAGTATCCTAACAATATAGTAAGTACATGTAGTTTACAAATATTACTCAGTACATAAATGTATAATTACACTGTAACAAAAACACCTTAAAATAAAGTGTAACCAAAAAATCTTACAGGTAATTTATTTTTACAATCCTGATTAACATTGTACATACTACAGTATGTACTTATTATAGTGAATAACTAGGTAATAAACCTGAACCTACCCCTAAACCCTTACCCCATGCAGTTACCTTATATTACCCAGTAATATTATTTCTTAGTTAAGTGCTTTGTAAGTACACATACCGTAAACTGTCCACTTTAGACTTTCTACTACCTACAAGTAACTTTACAACTACATGTCAGCCAGCAGTCATTAGAGTATTAGTAGACTCTCTGCTAACACTTTACTTGAATGAGTCAGACATTCTGACTAATGAACTAACTTGCAAATAAAGTCAACTTACTACTAATTATAACAGTTGACATGTAGTTGCAACGTTACTTGCTGTTAATAGAATGTCTAAAGTGGACTATCGAAATAAAGTGCAGTTTTGATGAAGAAAAAAGCATAATGTGTTCAGTAAGTAGTAACGTGTACCTGTGTAAAAAGGGGCACATAAACAGGAGTAATTGTTGGTCCCGTCTATGCAGGTTGCTCCATTCTGACAGTCATTGTCTTTACACTCGTCTATGTCAATGTCACATGTGGGGCCTTCAAAGCCTGCAGCACACGAGCAGCTGAGAAAACACATGCATCATTTTAAATGGGGCTTGAACTTTCATGAAGAAGTCCAAGTCATATTTCACCCCAAAAGCAAAAGATAAAAATATGAAATATCAGTGTTATTTCAGGATTGCAGCTTATTTGAATTAGATTTTTTTTTTCAATAGATGTTGAGACTCACCTAAAGCCTTCATCCTCTTCTCCAGACATGTGGCATGCTCCTCCGTTCTTACAGGGCTCACTGACGCAAGCGTTGAGCGGCGTCTCACAGTTCTTGCCCTGTGCATGAAAGGAAATGTGTAAACGTTTCACGTCCGTCTGTCAGCATTCACATTGCTCATGTGTTTTGTGTGCTCACCTTGAAACCCTCTGAACAGCGACACCTGTATCCGTCCGTCTGATCAGCCTCGCAGCTGCCGTGGTTCAGACAGGGCTTCGACATGCACGGGTTACACTTCGCTAGTACAGCAGTGTCCACTTCACCTGCACACACAGAAACACAACCCTCACTGCACATGACCCTGACAGACGCACAACAGAAGTCCCAGCTAAAAAACTCATCCACATTACAAAGACGCAAAATCTGCGGAGGTGGGCTCTCTCACAGAGCAAAGACTAGCGAGAAGAGAATCTGGACTGAGATGTGAAGCACACAAAGAATTATTTAACCATCTATGCAAATGTCAGACACCTGATTAAGATGCTGCTTTAAAGCACCCACAAAAGACCAGTGTGTCGGTTTAAGAGGCGCCTGGGGTATATTTGTAGCAATAGCCAAAAGAACCATTGTATGGGTCAAAATTATCGATTTTTTCTTTTATGCCTAAAATCATTAAGACATTAAGTAAAGATCATTTTTCCATGAAGATATTTTGTAAATTCCTACCATAAATATATCAAAACTTAAATTTTATTAGTAATATGCATTGCTAAGAACAACTAAGGACAACTTTAAAGGCGATTTTCTCAATATTTTAGATTTTTTTGCACCCTCAAATTCCAGAATTTCAAATAGTTGCATCTCAGCCAAACTATTGTCCTTGATCCTAATACTAAACCACACATCAATGGAAAGCTCTATTCATTCATTCTTATTTCATAAAATTGACCCTTATGACTGGTTGTGTGTTCCAAGGGCCGGTTGCACCCGGTTGTAAGACTAGGCTGGACATAAAATGTGCTTTAAGTCGTGCGTGAAAATGTACACCTGATGCACCATCTCGGCGTAGTGCTACATCTGAGACTCAATTCTAAACCATTCATTATTTGTAGCGTGCCTGCCATCCAATAATCACAGTAAGTTTTGTGTTTTGTTACTTTTAATTAGAAATAAAGTATCAGCTTTCAAATTATGTCAGTTTTATCACAAAATACAAACCATAAATGATGTTTTTTCAGCCACAGAAAGATGTCAGTAAAACACACAATGTCACAAAAGTCACATTTACCTCAGGAAGACATCATTGTGCAATAAACTCGCTAGTAGCTTTTTTTTTTTTTTTTTTTTCGCAAAAACTCCTCTAAGCAGCCGCATGTACTAATTCTTTATATTTGACTTAACCTGCCGCCTTCATGTTTAATGTTTGTTTGATGAAATCTGTCATGGGAATGTGCAGGGAGACTTCACATATAAAAACGCTGTTAGACTTGTAAGAAAATGTTTATTCAATGAAATCATGGCGCAGTGGCTTCACTTGTTATGATGTCTTGAGCAATTAAGTTCTATAGGCCTATTAGTAGTTGTAGCCATTGCCACAATGTAGCTGAATGTCGTAGTTGTGCGATCGTGTTATTTTTTAATTAGTGCTTGCAACAGGTTGGTAAACATGATTGAGGGGGACACCAGCCTTTGTACGCTTCCTAGACGCTGTTGACAACCCGGCCAAGGGTCACAAATCATGGATTTGACTGCGCTTTATCTTCACTTTAGTGTCACTCACCGGTTCATTCACTCAGACTATCCTACCATTGACACTAAACGCTCCTTGGCCGGGTCGTGGTGGTGAGCAGTAGAGTTTCCCTCCATGAGTAGCGGTCCAGCAAACGCAGCGTGAGATGCCACGGAATCATTGATCTGACGACAGTTATCACCCAGTCGGAGAGACCAAGTCGGCGCAGGCGGCATTCGCAGTACAAAGGGAGGTTTCGCACCCAATCGGCCTGAGATAAAACAAAGGCAGGATTTGTAGACAGCCAACAGAGATGCATGTGAAGGCATGCATCTGAACAACCCTGGCTGGGTATAATGTACAGTAGACTAACCGATGAATCATAAAGAATAGTAGTGTCTACTTCATAATGATCACTGATACCAACTCATGGCGAAACTGACATTTTCAAACGACATATTAAGTTATAAAAATGCACAAGAGAAAATGTCGATACCCGTATCGGGTGCAACAACATGCCATGCATTCTCTGCCTGAATGTTAGTGTATATGTGAGATTGGAAACAGTCACTTGCCTAGTGGAAGGGAAACTGGGTTGGCATACCTGCTCTTTCTCACCTAAAGTCATTCGTTTTGATCAACGTAGAGTCGACATTTAAATGCCCTTTAAATTTGCCCCACCCTGCTCCTTTTTAAATATATATATACATCATTTTAGGAGGGTGTACTCATTTTTGCAACAATTTGATCACTTTGATAAGAAAATCTTATCTTCCTGATTAATATTCACAAACTTTTTAGATATTGATCAGCCAGACTTGATGGAACATTATATCTTCAAGGAAGCCAGATATGTCTTCTAGGAAAAGAGAAATCGTGAAAATGGAGACGTTTCAGAGAGGCCATGTACTGTATTACATCCTCATTACTGCTAGATGGCGCTGTAGACGTCCTAAACATAAATTGCCAAACAAAGCGTGATTGAATTCTATTCAACTCCCCTAAAGTAAAGACAAATGGCAGGAGAGGCAGGGTATTACAGTGATTCTAGCAGAAATGAAGGGATCGTTCACCCAAAAATGAAAGTCCTTTCATCAATTACTCACCCTCATGAAGTTTAGATTTGTAAAGTTAAATGTCCATGGTAAAATCCCTGCATCCCACACTCTCACTTGGCTTAATGCTTTCATAAAACATGCCATTTAGCAGCAGCAATGTTCAATAGATAATAACATTTAGTACTGATAATCATTCATTATTCTGCAACATAATATAACATGTGACATATTAGAATAACTGTAGGCTGTTAACAATAGATTGTAAAAATCAGAAATCACCTATTGCCAGAACAGAATGTGCGTGCGTGCGTGAGTGTGTGTGAGTGTGGTGAGCTGAGCAGAGAGACGTATGACGGGGAGATGAGAGAGAGAGAGTAGTGTGCGTGAGTTACTTGAGGGTGTGAAGGTGCCGTAATAGTGGAGTGAGGAGGAGGCGTGTACGCAGAGAGAGAGAGAGAGGTGTAGGTGAGTGCGCATGAGTGTCGTGAGTGCAGATGAGCGAGAGAGTGAGAGAGAGGGAAGCGAGAGGTGAGTGTGTGCTTCGTGAGTGAGAGAGAGAGAGGAGGAGTGTGCACGTGAATGGAGTGCTGTGATGGCGTGAAGCGTCAGGGTACTGAGATGTGTGAGGCAGTGAGTGGTAGAGTGAGTGCGGTGCGTGCAGTAGAGTCTGAGTGAGCGTGTATTATGTGGAGTAAGTGAGTGCGTGCAGGTTGATGTGTGATGGGAGTGAATGATGAGTGTGGGCGTGAGTGAGGAGTGTGCGCACCCAGGTCGAGTGAGTGATGTGAGTGTGTGCTGTGAGTGCGATGAGGCTGCGGGTGCCGGAGTGAGTTGAGTGAAAGTGTGGAGTGAGTGTGATGTGTTGTCTGGTGAGTGAGTGTGAGTTTGTAGTGACTTATGTGAGTGAGTGTAGTGAGTGTGTGAGGGAGTAGTGTGCTAGTTTGAGGCGTGGGTGAGTGGTGGTGAGTCGAGGAACGGTGATGTGAGTGAGTGAGGTGAGTGAAGTGCAGTGCTAAGTTGAGTGTGTGATGGTGAGTGATGTGTGTGGAGTGTGTGCGTGATGATGTGATCGGTGAGGTGTGTGAGGAGATAGTGTGTGAGGTGACTGAGCTGGCTGAGGATGAGTGCGTGGGTTGCAGTGTGGGAGTGAGTGTGGTGCTGAGTGAGTGGTGTGAGTGTGTTGCAGTGGTGACGTGAGCTAGATGAGTGTGATTGTGCGTGCGTGTGAGGTGAGGTGATGATCGTGACCGTGTCTGATGAGTAGAGTGAGTGCGATGGGAAGTGATGTAAGCTGCTGAGTGGTGAGAGTGTGTTTGAGGATGTGTGTGCGTTGAGGAGGTGTGGCGTGTTGTTGCAGTAGCAGATGCAGATGGATAGTGTGTGTGTGGGAGTCGTCTACGAGATATTGAGTGAATGTGTGAGTGCAGTGGTACGTGCGTGAGGTGAGTGTGGTGATTGGGATTGTTAGAGTATGTGCATGCGTGAGTTGTGTGAGGTGAGTGGAGGTGATTGAGTGAGTGAGTGTGTGAGCATAGTGCAAGTGAGTGTGTGCGGGCGTAGGTGTGTGAGCGAGACCACTTCGTGGGTGCGGCTGTGAGAGTGAGTAGCAGTGAGTGTGCGTGCGTGAGTGTGGTGCGGTGGTGGCGTGCAGTAGTGCAAGTGTGTGGAGTGAGTGTGTGCGTGAGTGATGAGAGAGATGGAGAGTGCGTGCGTGCGGAGTGTGATGAAGTGAGGGGTGTGAGTGCAAACGTAGAGTGGGAGTATGGGGGGGGGCAGGTAGGGGGGTGTGAAGGTCGGGGGGCGGCGGTGGATGTGTTTGGTCAGTGATGTGCGGAGTTGTGAGTGGCGAGTGCATGTGTGGTGTGCAGTGAGGTCGGAACGTGAGTTTGTGTGAATGAGTGTCAGTGGAGTGTGATTGCCAGTATTGCACCGTGCGTGAGTGTGTGAGTGACGGTGTGTTGTGATAGTGAGTGATTATGTAGCGTGACCTGATGCGTGATGCACTGAGTGGTGCGTGTTGTTGGTGACGCTAGAGTGACACCAGTGAGTGTTTGCGTGAGTGAGTGATGGAGTGAGATGAGGCAGGTGCGTGAGTGATGTGATACAGTAGTGTGTGACGTGAGCTGAGTGGAGAGGTGCTGTGTAGGAAAGGGTGAAGTGAGTGTGTGAGGCTGCGTGCCGGCGTGAGGTGAGTGGTTTGTGAGATGGGTGTGTGGTGTGTGACACGGTGAGTGAGTGTGTGCCGTGAGGTGATCAGGTTATGTGCAGTGTGTCGCTAGTGTTGTGTGACGTGAGTGTCGTGAAGTGCCGTTGCCGGTGAGTGTGGTGAAGTTGAGTGCCGATGAGTAGGTGTGTGCGAGATGAGTGCCCGGTGCGTTGAGTGAGATGCGCTGAGTGGTAGTGATTGATGTGACGTGAGTGTGAAGAGTGTGGCGGAGGTGAGTGACTGAGGAATGTCGAGTGAGATGTGTGCAGAGGCAAAAAGTATTAGGTGACGGCTGCTGTTTGAGGTGAGCTGCGTGGACATGCTGAGTGTGTGAAGTGAGTGTGCTGCAAGAGCGTGAGTGTTTGTTGTGATGTGTAGTGCGTGTGAAGATGTGAAGTGAGAGTGAAGAGGTGAGTGCGTGAGTGAGTGCATGTGAGTGAGTGGGTGCGGTGGCGTTGGACATGAGTGAGTGATGAGATGGGTGGAGTTGCAGTGAGTGTGTGGGTGCCGTGAGTAGTCGTGCTGAAGGGAGTTGTTCGTGCGAGGCCGTGAAAGTGAGTGAGTGTGTGAGTGGTGTGCTGGTGTGAGTGAAGTGAGTGAGTTGAGTGGGTGGCGTTTGGGAGGGTGTTAGTAGTGGGCGTGCGTGCAAGTGAGTGAAGGTGTGTAGAAAGTGCGGTGAGGGAGTGTGTGAGTGAGGTGCGTGAGGTGCAGTGTTGGTGTGACGTGAGTGAGTTGTGTGCAGGTGAGGGAGTTGTGGTGATAAGCCCCTAGTCCTATGCGTGACGTGTTGTGCTGTGGTGAGCTGTGGCCATGTTTTTGAGTGTGTGAGGATGAGGGTGTGGTGAGTGTTGGCGCGAGTGGGTGACGTGAGCAACCTGTGTCGTGCAGTGAGTAGTAGGGTTGAGAGTGAGTGTGTGCCGGTAGGAGTGAGAGAGAAGAGATGAGACAGTGCCTGTGCCGTGCGCCTCCTTATGGGGTGCGAGTGGAGTGAACTGAATGAGTGTGCGATGTAGAGTGAGATGAAGTGAGTGAGTGATTCTGTGAGTGATGAAGAAGTGAGGGAGGGCGGACTTTGACCCTGCGTGACCGTTGAGTGAGCTGAGGTGTGAGTGATTGTAGATTGTGAGTGTGGGTGTGTGACTGGAGTTGTGTGCAGCTGAAATGTGTGTGAAGTGAGGTGTGTGAGCCGGTTGCGTGCAGTGCGTGAGTGTGTGAAGGGCAAGTAGAGTGTGTGTGTGAGGTGAGTGTGTGCCGGTGTGCGTGAGAGTGAGTGACGGTGTGTGCTCGCGAGTGAACGTGATAAGTGAAGTGAACGCGGTGAGGTGTGCGTGAGTGAGAGAGAGTGATGGTGAGTGCGTGAGGGTGAGTGCCGTATGAGGGAGGTGCGTTGACCGAGAGTGAGGGAGACTGAGAGGTTGAGTGTGTGTGCTTTGAACAGTGAAGTGAGAGTCGACTGGTAGTGTGTTGAGTCGTTGTCGTGTGCGGGTGAGGGAGCAGAGGAGAGATGTGTTGTGCGGTAGAGAGTGTGAGGCCCGTGGTGCTGGTGTCAGTGAGAGGGAGCGTGAGAGGGTGACGCAGTGTGTGCTGTGTGCATGAGAGTGTGGGTGGGGTGTGTGTGTGTGTATGTGTGCGATTGGTAATGTGCCGTGAGAGTGTGATGTTGGGATGATGTAGCGTGTGTGGAGGTTCAAGTGCGGAGAGGGGTGGAGGTGGGATGTCATGTGAGTGTGGTGTAGACATGCACTGTGAGTGTTGTGTGCGCACGAGTGTTTTTGAGGTGGTGTGAGTGTGTGTGTGTGCCGATGGTTTTATCTTTGTAACGTGTGTGTGCGAGAGTGTGGTGAGTGATGAGTGGCGGTGTGTTTGTGCCGGTGCGTGTGCTGTGGAGTGTGCATGGTGATGAGTGTGCGGGGAGAGTAGTGTGTGCGCACGACGTGTTTGGGATTGTGGCGTAGAGTGTGTGTAGACAGTGAGGTGAGTGAGTGTGAGTGAGGTGCTGTGTATGCCGTGCAGTGAGATAGAGGAGAGGAGAGGACGAGTGAGTGAGTGTGTGGGCTATGTGCGGTTTTTGCAATGAGTGTGTGATGTGTGTTAGTGCGTGACAGTGTGAGTGTGAGTGAGAAGTGAGTGTCGTGTGAGTCATAGGGCAGATCTCTGATGTGAGCGGAAGATGTGTCTGATGTTTGAGATGGGGTGCGTGCGTGTGAGTTGTGCTGTGTGTGCGGTGCGTGAAGGATGAGAGTGTTTATGTGTGCCGTCGATGATGTGAAAGTGAAGTTGAGGTGTGTTGTGAGTGTGAGTGTGGTGTGTGTGTGTTGTGTGAGTGCAGTGGTGTGATGAAGCTGAGAGTGTGGAGTGTGTAGTGCTGCAGTGATCGATGATGCGATGAGTGTGTGTGCCTTGAGGAGTGCCGTGAGAGTGTGAGTGCAAGTGTAGCCGTGTGTGTGTGAGAGGTGGTGATGTGTGTGGTGCGAGATTGTGACGTGAAAGTGAGAGGGCGTGACTGGATTTAGGCTGAGTGCTGATGCATTATTGTGCCATGGACTGTGAGTGTGCCCGTGTGCCTGAGAGAGTGTGTGGGTTATTGAGTGTGAAGTGCGCCTGTTGTATTGCAAGTGAGTAGAGTGAGAGAGGTGGTGTCCGTAGCTGTGGAGAGAGCGAGATGTGTGTGGCGACTGAGAGTGCTGAGTGCGACGTGAGTGTGGTGGGCAAGTGCTGAGTGCAATGTTGGGAAGTGTGTCGCAGAGGTGAGAGTGAATGTGTGCGAGTGAGTTTTAGAAGTGACAAGTGGAGCGTGTTGTGTATGGTCGAACTGTAGCAACGTGAATATTGCATTGGAAAAGTGAATGCGTGCATGTGTGAGTACGAGACTAGCGCCACAGTTGTGACAGGTGAGAAGATGGTGAATGAAGGTGAGTGTCTGTATGTGGAGATACATGGGATGCGAGTGGTTTGTTGATCGGGGTGTGTGGTGCAGATATGTGTGATTGTGTGTGGGATGCAGTGAGTAGTGTCGAAGGTTGCTGTGTGAAGTGTGTGTGTTGTCTGTGGTTGTGACCGAAGTCGTGTGGAGTGGCTGTTGTGTTTATCAGATATCGCCAGCAGCTTCGGGTGACTCATCCAATGTGACTTTAGAATATTGTTATAAACGCAGCATTTGGCCCCGTACACTAGCTCACAGCCCATTCTGTCTTAGCGTCTCAAGCCGAGCAGTCCGCCCTGGTCACATATGAAGATAGGTTAAAGGCTATGCTGGAGCGCAAGAATACAGTAATGACCACCAGAGACAAACCTCTCGGAAGACACCAGTAAAAGCTTAAAGTAAGTGTTACGAGCTCTCGAAATACCAGGCTTGTGCACGGGCAAAGCCACCAGAGTGTAATCGAGCACGGAATGTGCTGCTCCTTTCTAGTGCCAGTATATTCAGTGCATCAGATTTGTCATACACAAGTATCTATGTGAAAGGTGAGTTTTTCTTGAAATATATTAGTACAAATGACACCATGTTGTTAGTATGTTGTTTAGGTTAGATCAACCGATGGTTTACTCACAGATGTGCAGGCAGACGAGGGCAGCAGACGGTGCGTTAGCCAGTATTCCATCCGGCAATTGCAGATGCAGCGTCGTTGAAGATCCCATCGGGCAATTCAGAGATGTCATTACCCTGCAGAGACCTTAGAACAACACGAGAGTTAGCGATGTTACCAGTGCGCTGTACAGTGTTTTTGACATGATGTTTCTCTGGACACACTGATGATGTGACAGAAGTTGCTCACATGGTCTGGGTTCAGATCTTGAAAAAGTTTCAGTAGGGCTTTACACTCAAAAAATACTTAGGCCTAAATTTAGGGTTTATGTATTTGAGTTGCATATACAATTTCTATCCATTTGGACACACAGTTTTAAAATAAACAAACTAATAAAATAATATGAAAAATGTGATTCATATTTGTCAGTCACACATCAATGAAACATGCAAAAAAAATATGGCATACTTTATTATTAATTATTTGTATGTATGAGAGGCAGCTGTGTATGCGGATCCCATTTGAGTTTGGGTGCAATGAAATATTTCAACTTTTGAAAGATTTTGTTGTGATGAATTATAGCAAACGAAGAACACGAGGAAAAGAATTAGCTGTGTATATATAATATATTATATATATATGTTGTTGATATATATATATATTATATACACCCTAATGAAAACATATGTTAAAAAATATCTATTTTATGCTAAGTATAGTTCAAATCTATGAACATATTTACTGGCATATCACTCGAGACTTACTGATATAAAAATTATCATTAAACTTTACTTGGCATACTACTTGTGCACAATGCACATTTCTTAAAATGTGTTTAAATGTCACTACAAAATTTGTTTAATGTCAGTCCAAATTTATGATGATTGTATTTATCCTTTGATAATTAATCTGTCCTTTAATGCAAGTATTTAAAGTGTACCTGAAGTATACCTGCACTTTAGCACAATCAAATATACTTCAGTAAATTTGCTGCTAGAAGAAGCAGTCGAGCAGCAGAAGAGGACAGCAGTTTGTAAGTGTGTTTTGTCTTGTTTTCTCATTAGATTTCAGCGCATTTGTCGTTGCTAGGAAACATTGTTTCACTTACTGTGTTCTACCGTGGTAAATACGTGCTCAAGTCATGTTTTTTCTTGTGCGTATTGTGGGACTTTCCAGTTTCAGTTTGCTAAATTGTAAGGCGTGGCCAGCTGACTTCAATAACAAGTACTCAGGCAAGTATAAAATTGGTTAGTTCACCGCGGCAGCCCTCGTGTGAAGACCGACGAGTGTAAAGACCATCGACTCTACCTGCGCGACTCCACCGAGCAAGGACAAGGCACTTGAGTATTGCTTTCCTGCCCTTTCTTTACTTTTCTTTACTCTTTGTACAGCTTGTTCTCATCTACTTGTTTAGTCAATTGTACTCAATATGTGCTTTCAAATCTCTACTATTACTACTAACACTCGTAAATCACGCACTGTACATTGGAGGCAGCACAATCCTAATAATCTGCGTACTGTCCCTCTGTCCTCTACTACTTTACTCTCTATTCCAATTGGCCTCTGGACCTGCCAGTCTGCTGTAAACAAAGCAGAATTTATTACTTCTATTACAAGTCATTCAAGTCTAAACCTCATGGCCCAACTGAGACTTTTTGGGTCAAAACCTGAGGCCCTGCAGCCCTCTCCACTAATTTCACTTTTTCCCACACCCCACTCTCGATTGGGAGGGGTGGAGGGATGGGTCTACTTATTTCAAAAGAATGGAAATTTGATAGTCTACCATCTCTTACCGGCAACAGTTCATTTGAATCACATGCAATTACTATTATCCACCCTATTAAAATCCACTTTGTAGTCGTTTATCGTCCCCCAGGTCAACTGGGCAACTTCTTCAGTGATGGATGTTGACATCACTGAATTCAATGATGAACTGTCTTTAACTGAAAAATTAGTGTTTACTATTGTCATTTTGCATTATTGACACTATTTTCCTAATTAATGCTGTTCAGTTGCTTTGACACAATCTGTATTGTTAAAAGCGCTATATAAATAAAGGTGACTTGACTTGACTTGACTTCTTGGAGGAGTTGGATGTGTTACTTTCAAACTTTCCTGAGGATGGTACTCCTCTGGTACTGCTCGGTGACTTCAACATCCACCTAGAAAAACCCCAGGCTGCTGACTTCAACACTCTGCTCGCCTCATTTGATCTCAAGCGAGTGTCTACTACGGCTACTCACAAATCAGGTAACCAACTGGACCTCATCTACACACGCTATTGCTCCACTGACAACACTTTAGTTACTCCACTGCACACCTCAGACCACTTCCTCATCACTTCTAACCTCGCACTAACTCCTGACACAGCACACACTCCTCCGCAGGTCACCTTTCGACGTAACCTACGCTCACTCTCTCCCTCTCGCCTATCCTCTATGGTTTCATCCTCACTTCCTTCACCCTCTCAGTTTTCAGCACTGGACACAAACAGTGCTACTGACACTCTTTGCTCCACTCTAACATCTTGCTTAGACAACGTTTGCCCACTTTCACCCTGACCAGCAGCACTACCCCCTCTGCCCCCTGGCTGTCTGATGTTCTCCGTGAACATCGCTCTAGACTCAGGGCTGCAGAGAGGAGATGGTGCAAATCAAAAAACTCTACCGCCCTTAGTGTGTATCAGTCACTCCTCTCTTCCTTCTCTGCAAATGTTTCCACTGCTAAAACAACATACTACCACAACAAAATTAACAACTGTTCTGACTCTCGCACACTTTTCAAAACTTTCTCTTCTCTTCTCTGTCCTCCTCCCCCTCCTCCTTTATCAACTCTTACAGCTAATGACTTTGCAATTTTCTTCACAAATAAAACAAGAACCATCAGCGACCAATTACTCACACCACAAACTGATGATAACTTCATAACGACAAATACACACTCTCTCTCTCTCCTCCTTCTCTCCACTCTCGGAGACGGACGTTTCCAAACTTATCCTTTCCAATCATCCATCTATTTGTCCACTTGATCATATCCCCACTCACCTCCTTCAGGCCATTTCTCGTTCAGTCATACCTTCGCTTACTCACATTATCAACACCTCTCTTCACACTGGTACATTTCCCACAGCATTTAAGCAGGCTCGGGTAAGCCCACTGCTTAAGAAACCCTCTCTAAATCCAGCACTTTTAGAAAACTACAGACCGGTATCCCTTCTTCCATTCATTGCAAATACACTTGAGCGAGTTGTGTTCAACCAATTCTCTGCCTTTCTCACACAGAACAACCGCCTGGACAGCAACCAATCTGGCTTCAAAAGCGGCCACTCAACTGAGACTGCACTGCTCTTGGTTACTGAAGCCCTGAGACAGGCAAGAGCAGCTTCCAAATCTTCAGTACTCATCTTGCTGGATCTGTCTGCTGCTTTTGACAGAGTTAACCACCAGGTCCTCCTGTCCACCCTCAGAAAGGCATCTCAGGAACCGCACTCC
>JADLZN010004352.1:26492-38407 GCA_018155175.1 Sinocyclocheilus anophthalmus
TCTTACCTCTCTGGTAGGTCCAACTTCTTGCTACTGGGGTTCCTCAAGGCTCAGTGCTTGGACCACTTCTTTTCTCCATCTACATGTCATCATTTGGATCTGTAATTCAGAAGCATGGCTTTTCCTATCATTGCTATGCTGATGACACAACCTTACTTCTCATTCCAACTAGATGGTCCGACAGTAGCTGCTCGCATTGCAGCCTGTCTAAGAGATATTTCTAGCTGGATGAAGGATCATCACCTTCAACTCAACCTTTCTAAGACAGAACTGCTCGTGATCTCAGCCAACCCAGCACTTCATCACAACCTCTCTATACAGCTAGGTTTGTCAACCATAACTCCTTCCAGGTCAGCCAGGAACCTTGGAGTTGTGATGGATGATCAGTTAAGCTTCACAGACCATATTGCTACAACGGCCCGGTCCTGCAGCTTTGCCTAATACAACATTAGGAAGATTACAATAAGAATAATTTTTGAGTAATATAAAGAAACAAAATAAATAAAATGAATTAACTTTGTATGTCAAGTACATATTGTGATTGCCAGACATACAGCATTCACACTGATTGCTGGTCATACAGATGGTAATCATACAGATACAGCCACATTCCCCACAAAACACACACACATATATGAAAAATGTTGACAAGGAAAAAAAAAGAATTAATTGTGCAAAAAGCTGATCGCTACGCCCCCATTAGATGACAGGTGAGTCACAGTGTGCATCATGAGGGTCACATATTGCTACAACGGCCCGGTCCTGCAGCTTTGCCTAATACAACATTAGGAAGATTAGACCCTTGCTATGTGCACTGTGCTAGACTAACTGAGACTTGTCACAGCACTTGTATATTGTAGCTCTCTCGTTGGTCTGATTGCTTCTACTTTGTAAGTCGCTTTGGATAAAAGCATCTGCTAAATGACTAAATGTAAATGTAAATTCCTACCATCCTACCTTTGCTCAGTTGCTTTTTGGGGATCCTCGGGGTTCGGGCCAAATTTCGAGCTTGGAGCCCTCCCCCCAGTCAGCACGGCAAATGCGCTTAACCTTTACTTCATTTAATATAAGTAAATGTGAACTTGTGTAATGATGTTTTATTAACACAGTTTGGAATGAGCATAGTCAGATACTTAACCTAATTAACACGAGAGGAGCATATTTAGTAATCACCTCAAATAACAAAATATGAGGTATATACACAGCAGACTTACCTCTGTTCCTTGACAGTTTTCCAGCATCCCTCGACCACCCCATCTCCTACATCTCAGCCTGGGGGAGAAATACACATAACATTTACTCCATTCATTATATGTAAGTGTGAGCTAGTGAAACACCTAAAAACACACACAGTAAGATCTGACACCAGTTAAACCTTGTAACCCTGGCATTACAAGAGTAGGAGATCTTCAGACCCTGTCAGTTGCCTGTAGCGAATCAGCTCATGGGGAAATATGAATAATTAACCATAACTAGTTATAATTAACTATTCATATATTAGATCCGCTGTAGATATTTAGCTGACCACTCAGGGTCAACTGTCTTGTCAATTCTAAGGACGTTAATTTCCTGGTTAAGGGAAATAACTTTCTTACTGTACAATTCTATAAGCTTGTAACGTAAATCTGCATGATTATTGACTCCGGTTATGAGCAAACAATGAACACGTCAAGTGTGATACAAGTAAGGTTTTATTAACTACATAAACACTTAAACTAGTCTAACATACTACATAAACACATTAAGCTGGGCTAACATACACATACACAACACACACACACACACACATACAGTGGTATAGGAAAGGGTTAAAGTTTAACTCGGCATAGAAAGAGGCATAAAGAATGAAATTTATGGAACACTTTGCATATTCAGCAAATCTAAAACATGAGGGAAAACGTCAGATTCTTAGTTAAAACAAACCTTGTAAAAAGGTGTAACTGATAATTAATGTATCAATTAATAAGAATACGTTTGATACTTAGCGAGGTCTCGGGCGGTCTGTGAAAGAGATTTGATGCAAATCTTAAGGTTTCCAGTTGATCTTTGCTGAAGTTGGTTGATGGGAAAGAGCTAGTTTGAGTCAGAGTCAATTGATGAATGGAAAGGACTAGGCCGAAGAAAGGCCTGGCACAAGCTTTGGTATCCTGCAGCGTTTTTCTCACATCTTCTTAGCTTCTGACCGAACCACCGACTGGGGCGGGTCCCTGGAGCCGGGCCTTTAAGGTCGGAGAAGATCTCCGCCTTTCAAGAGGGGCTTGTCCATTGAGCAAAATGGAATTTCCGAGCGGGAGGTGGCAATTTGCTGGAGGGTTTACGACCCTTTGTTCTCTAAGCATGGTAATTTGCAAATGGACTTAAATCGAAATTACTAACGATTCTCAGGGCCCTAATATATATTGCCTATGTACCACCATATAATATACACGCTTGTTTCGATCATACAAAGGCAAATTCATAGATACTAAACAAAGTAAGATTACATATAGTGAAAAGGGAGGATCAGGAATGGGTCCCCTCACAAGCATACTAAAATAGTCTAAGAATATCAAAGACAAAATACACAATGACAATAATATACTCAATGGCCTGAAGAAATATGTGTGTTCATTCAAATAACGGTTTTTCTATGAATTAACTAGAACACAGTCCATTTCTACTCTGCCTTTCCTTGGGACATGCAGGGATTTTTCCTGCTTTACATACTTTTGGCCAATAAACCCAGTGATATCAGCGTTGGTTGCCATGCAACAAAGAGGCCTGTTCGACTTCCTGGGGTGTTACGCATTCCGGGGGGAAGGGTCCATGGGTCCTCATATGGCTTGTTAACTGAGGTTACAGAGTATTTGTTATATAAAAAGAGAATATATAGTGTGTTGGATTGGTCCAGATGCTACATGCCCCTTCCAGTTTGCACTGGGCATGGTGAAACCATCTCTACACCCTAGACCAGGGTATGTTCCTAAGGTTCCCACTGATGTGGCGTGATCTGTAGTGCTGCAGGCCTTTGCCCCCCTCCCTTTTGGACGTTGGACCAGGAGAAGATAAACTTGCTATGTTTGGATGATTACACCCACAGAGCTGCCCTGTGGTTAAAATATGATCAGTTGTTTGTGTGCTTCGGAGCACCTAGACGATGGTTCCCCACACAGGGGCGGATTTAGTGATTTGGGGCCCCAGGCAAAATATAGGAATGGGGGCCCTATACATTTGCACACATTTTCCTTAATCAAATTATCCATAGCCACCTTGCGGTTCATTTTGCTGTTTCCGCGTAGCCTGTGTAGCAAGGCGTCCTAATCTAACTTTAAAATACATTTTATGTTTAGTTTGTTTAACACAATTTAAATAAAACTGAAACAAATAAGGAAAAAGGTAATTATACCATTACAACCTAAGAATACATATAAAAGAGCATGCTAACAGCTGAGACCAAAACAGCGTTGTATGAAGTTGATTAAAGCCTTCACGGGTCTCAAATATCGCCCTAGCCCGTCGTTTTTCTCCCAAAACAGCTTATACGACTGTTTCAGCTATTAAAATAGTTCATTTTTGTATGTAATGGAAAAGTGATTATATATATTTTTTTTTTTTTTATAAAGTAAATTTAGAAAAACATTTGGAGTATTTTTTGTTCGTTAATATGTACGTTTTTTTGTTTTTTTTAAGTAAAGGCCAGTGGCAGGCAGTGAATTCATCGGAGCCTATAGCCTATGTTTGATCAATTTAGCACTTGAACAGGAGTGCTTCACAATGATGAACCTATACTCAGACATGATCAAAATATATAGAAGGCTTTAAATTACTACTTTAAAACGAAGTAATTTAAATCGAAAATAGACTCCTAATAAAAAAACTATTTTATTATGTAATCCCTGCATTTCTCTCTGAAGGCACATTTAATTAGGAGATGGCGAGTCATTTTTTTTCATAACCATATTGATGGAAGGCCCGATTATAATTTGTTTTATTTTATAATTCCATACAGTTAAAAAAATAAAACACTAATTATAACGGAATATATGTAAAACTTTGTCCTATAATAGATGCTTATATTTTCTGATTTTTATGATGCTCTGTTCTGAATACCTTAAAATGTAAAGAATTTACTCTACTGCGAACGCAATTGAAATGTTAATTATTTAAAAAAAATGTATCCATCAGCAATGCTTTACAATTCTTTATTGCAGTCCAGACGCTTTCAATACTTTTCACTCTACATTTATGGTACTTAATGTAAACATTGTCCATGAATTCGTGTATTCCCATTTGTAAATACCACAATTACTCGTTGTAGGCTACCGATCCATGAAGTGTTGGTAGCCTTTTTAATTAGCACGGTTTTCTGCTTCTATTTGGGGTAATATTTCTATGCAGAAATTGACTTTGGCATGCAAAAGACTGATAAATTCATAATTAACGACATGGGTTCAGTCGAGGACACACAGGCCTATAATAACTGCTGAAATGTTTGCGGGGCAAATCTCAGATCAGTCTGAGCGCTCATGGTACTAACAGTGCCATACACCTGCAGGCGCCACTGACTTGGACTGTTGTCGTGGAAATAAACACCGTAAACAGCAAACGTTCGCGTGTCAGCGCTTAATGCGCATATCCTATATGAAAAGCATTTTAGGGGGCCCTTGGCTTTTGGGGGCCCAAGGCGGTCGCCTACCTTTGCCTAATGGGTAAATCCGCCCCTGCCCAGCAACTAAGTAGAGAATGAACAAGTGGATAATCAAGGCTATTTCTCTTGCATATGAAGCCTTTACCTATGGCTGTCAGAGCCCATTGCACAAGAAATATGGCAGCTTTCAAAGCCTTGTTGTCAGGAGTTTCCCTGCAGGAAGGTGATGCGGCAGGGTTCCAGGTGCTCTATCCACACAAAATTCCCACTAGGCAGGTACTTATCAGTATGTAACAGGAGTGTAAAATAACTGAGTAATTTAACCCAAAAATGAAAATTCTGGCATTAATTACTCACCCTTATGTCATTCCGGATACGGATTACATAATCTGACATTTCTGAAAATCCATTTGAATTGGTTCATTTAAAAGTAGACATTTCACTTTTTGTAGATACATTTTTCATGTCTGTGAAGTGCGGAGTTTCAGTTATTTTATTTTATTTTTTTGACACTCAAGTTCACAGAGACTTAGACGGAAGAAAGAGCACCCTCTTTGCTTTCATTAATTTAGAAAATTACAACTTTTTGTTGTTATTGTGAGTGCACAAAACTGAAAGTAGACCTTTTACAGATTCGAAAGACGTATTACTCTTATCTATATGACCTAAAATGAAATGATCACTCCGGCACCTCCAAGTTAACTGTCATGCAGTGAGCATGCTACTATTCAGCTTCCACTTACCATATGATTTTATCCTTTGGGTGCAAAAACAAGTTAAGATTATGGATAACCTTGCTAAAACAGTGGAATGGTCTTTTTCCTACAACGACAACATATCCCTCCTTCTGCATATCCATCTATTAATGAATCTCGCCGTTCGAGAGCGGCGTCTCTCACAAGTCTCTTTCTCGTTTCCCATGACCAGATTAAGAGGATTATCTAACGCATGGGCTGTGTTTTTCCTAATGGACTATGGGGACATCTTCTTGTGGAGTATACATTTTTTTCCTTTGTGCTTTTTGTGGAATAATTGCCTTGAAGGACATTTAAAATGTCAGCGCTAGGTGGATTTGCACTTCCGGAGTATAAAGACATTACCGGTGAGACCGATCTGAACTCTTTTCTCTACTTTTTTGTATATAATACACGGTTGGGACATTGAGAGACTTTACACATGCACACAGTTACACACTGAAGAATTGTATTATTTCCTCTTGGTTGTACTTGCTGTTAATATTATAGGTATAATACACTGTGCTTGGATATTGGGTTTGGCTTGTGAGATTTCCTTGATACACTCGTTTGTCCTCCCCTTGTTTTATTTGTGTGGTTCCCACACTTTGCGGGGAATTGTTTCAACTATACTATAGTTTAATTAGAACTATGTGATAGTTTTCACATATATGAGCAGCATTTTAGTCTCTATTTTCAATGGGATTGTTTCAAATTTAGATTTTTAAAAAATGTTTTTTTTTTTTAATCCTAATTTTGAAAGGTGACCAGATCAGCTAAGAAAAATATATTTTAACAAGAGAGATATTAAAACAGGCTAGTCGCAATAAATATAGTTAAGTTACAATGGAAAAACTGAAGCTGTATATATATTGTTTAAAATTTTTTATAAAATTAATGAAAGTAACAGGATCAGGATGCAAACTCATCATGGGTGAAAAAGGTGACAAAGACGTGCATCTTTGTCACCTTTTACACCCATGAATTTACTCACCCCCACAATTTAAACAGATTTTTTAAACATTATTTACACCCTTTATTATTTTTTTAAACTCTATTTTTGTGTCAGTAAATCACTTTCCAGATTCCATTTATTCATGAGATGACAATGACATAAATTGTCTCCTGTGTAAACACAAACTGATGAAAATGACGTGAAATTAGCATTAAACAAGTAGATTGCGGCAGAGTATCAC
The DNA here is from genome assembly GCA_018155175.1 of Sinocyclocheilus anophthalmus. Lineage (NCBI taxonomy): Eukaryota > Metazoa > Chordata > Actinopteri > Cypriniformes > Cyprinidae > Sinocyclocheilus > Sinocyclocheilus anophthalmus. The sequence continues at coordinate 33,050 of JADLZN010004352.1, forward strand.
TCATTAGCTCCTTTGCCATTTCCGCTACCTAGTTTTTTTTTTACATGGCTTGCTTTTGGATTTATTACAAAATTACTATGAAGTATAGCCAGAGCAGGAAGTCACAAAGTTTAAAGTCTCATGTCATTTTAAAAATAAGTAAACTAATAAGCCCAGGCACCAACAGCCTAAGGGTTAATTATTTAAATACTTGACTACTTGAATACTTAAATAAAGTTAATTTTAATGGTATTATAATTAAATAATGCATTAAATATTTAGACATTTTTAAGATGTAATTCAAAAATAAAATTTTTCAAACATTGAAAGGACTCGTCAAAAAGAGCGCTCTAAGTTTTATCTTTACCTGTAGAAGCTGCTAAAGCCAACACAGACTTGTTGCTGCTGTAGATTTGTTACTCTGAATTTACTCTGCATCACTTAATGCACAGGTCTGTTTTGACATCGGCTTGTCAGACAGTTCGTACCGTCCATTCAGTGGCGTAGCGGACAGGCTGAGTTGCAGCGTATCATGTGTCGACTATTGCCAGAGATATTGTCAAAAGCATCAAATATTGCCAATATTAAGAGGATTTAGCATTTCAAATTAATGTAGGCCTGTTACATTCTTCTTATTATCATTATTAGCTTACTTTTATAATTAAATTGCAATTAATTTTCCCTGCAATAATTTTATAGCATAGCGCATAACGCGCTGTGAGGATAATAAAAGATTAGGCTATTAGCTTACTCCTCACTTAGTATGGACATTGCAAGGCCAGGTATGGACAACATGTTGCAGCTGTTATTAGCCCTCGAGCAGGGCACACGCTCGCTCGAGGATTACATTCAAGAGTATCTGGACATTGCCTATCACTCTTATTTTACTGGAAGGTGTTTAATAGATTTTTCTGTAATGGCTTAATCAACCGTTAAAGTCTAAGCTCATACTTGAGGGTCCGCTTTCATCACTATGTCAGTTTATAGATTATGCTTTATTGACTGTTGGCTCTTTGTGTACTGTGGGTATCGCGGAGGCCGTTTGTGAACTCCTGCTTGTCCTTTCAAGGCTATTGAGGCCGTCTATGAACTCTCTGTCTGTTTTGTTCCGGCTAAGGAGGCCGTCTATGAACACTCTGCCTGTTCTGTTTTCCGGCCAAGGAGGTCGTCAGTGAACTATTTGTCTGTCCTGTCACGGCTATAGAGGCCGTTTGTGAACTCTCTGCCTGTCCTGTCATGGCTGTGGAGGCCGTCTGTGAACTCTCGTCCTGTCCTGTCACAGCTAAGGAGGCCGTCGGTAAACTCTCTACCTGTTCTGTTCCGGCCAAGGAGGTCATCAGTGAACTCTTTGTCTGTCCTGTCACGGCTATAAAGGCCGTTTGCGAACTCCCTGCTCGTTCTCCGGCTATTGATTCCTCTCCCCTTGGTCCGTGTCCACGGCTATGGAGGCCCTTGTGATTCTTGCTTCTTTGTTCGGCCAAGGGAGTCTTGGTTAACTTTTGTCTGTTCAGACCCGCCAAGGAGCTGCCTCCGACACTCAGCCTTTGGCTATCAACCCCAAGGTTTGTCTTTGTTGTCTGGCCTCTGCTCGTCATCGTTGTCCGTCTCCGCCATGGTCTCCTGATCGGTGTGTTTCACCAGGGGGGTTTCCTGTTCCCTCTGCACCGCCGTGGTGGTCCTCTGCCCCGCCATGGTGGTCCTCCGCTCCGCTGTGGGGGTCTACTGTCTGGCTCTGGTGGTCCTCTGCGCCGCCGTGGTGGTCTACTGTCTGGCTCGGTGAGTCTCTGCCTCCCGTGGTGGCGTCTGCTCCGCCGTGGTGCGTTCTTCTGCCCCACCGGGGGGGGGGGGGAGATTTCTGTTACGTATCTGGTCCATGAACTTCTGTCTGCTAGCCATTAGAGGTCACCCTTTCCAATTTCATTGAGTTTCGCACTACACACTGTTGCACATCACATGCATATCCCATTATTCATTGCACTGATTGCACACAGCATTGATTGCACACAGCTGTATCATATCACTCACTCACTATTTAACACTCTATCTCACTCCCTTCAAGGGCCGGGTATTGTATGCGCTTATCGCCAGCAGTGATAGCTACTCTACAGAGCCCTTGTTAGCTTCCTAGCCTAGCCTAGCCTAGCGTTGCCTTGCCTTGTCTTGTCTGATTTCTTGGTTTCTGATCTCTGCCTGTTTTCCTGGATTCATCCCTTTAGTCTCGTTCTTTTGATTCTGTTCGCCATTCGTTGACCTTCGCTCGCCCTAGGATTATTCTTGTGTCTTGCCTGCCATACCTGTTTGCCACTGTTTGACCCTACCTGTGTTTCTGACCTCTCTGCTCAAAGCTTTGCACATGGATCCGCACGTCTCACGTCTCGTCAGCCCCGTAACAATTATAATACAATGTCATTAATCAATTTATTACGATAAGCCATGCTATGAATGACTCAACACCAATAGCACTATGAGCAATAATCATTGTCCCACCACTGCATATATTATGCGATGACAATTCAGTGCACACTTCACCTATATTATTATTTGTTTAGTTATATATTTATAATTGAATAGGAGAACAACACCAGTAAACTTTGGGTAACTCACAAAAAGTGGGTTTATTCCTTTATTATAAGGTCCACGCATTTGGCCCAAGGAAGGTATCCAGTGGTGGATGAAGGTCACTTGTGTGTTCGGTCTTTTCAGCGTGCAGAGTTATTCAATTTAGGTTTAACTCAATCTGACTCCATTTTAGTATGACCTCGAATTTGGGTTGAAAGGCAAATTGGTTGTTTGTCGGTCTCTAATTATTCTGACATTTGATTATTCTAGTTAACTCTTTACTTTGTATTTTACTCGTTCATTAGGAATCTATGTCGTTTTTAGGATACCTCACGGCGGCCGCCATGCGTGGGCTCCACGATCACAAAACTCGCCAGTCTGAACCTTATCCAGTGGTTTGTGGCTAATACTATTTAATATACCTTAAATAGTAGGTCGGTTTAGCCCCCTACATTTACCCATGTAATATTCCGACATTAATCAGCGGTTCTTCTAGAACCCCTTGTCTAGACCCCGATAGTTAATATAACTACGTACAACTTAATTAACTCTGAAATCATATACATGGTTAATGTAACTGAGTACAACTTAGACTAAGGTCCAGTGGTTAGTCATAAACCTATAATCTCACCTGATGCATCTAACCTGAGATCTAGTATGCACTTAACCCTGGACACAGATTTGCGAAGACATACGCCTTCACTTAATCTACTTGAGGAAATAATTTCAGAGTACGTCAGAATAAATCAATTGTAACAATTTATTATCAGTCAGGTAAATGTGTATTATTTCCACAGCCAATTCAACGATATCAAGTCAATACAAGACATCAAATTCTCAAAGACGAATCTAAGAGTAAAATGCATACCTGACCTTTTTAGAAAAATACATAGTGTGAAGTGTGTGGACACAATCCATACTATGGGCTCTCTGACTACAGAATCGCGCCGACCCTTTTGCTGCAATCCTTTAAATACAAAACCAAGATAAAACATCCCCCAAGTGGAGGCATGTACAAACAATTGGTATCTGGGTGGCTAGTTTACACCTCAATGGGAAACAGAAGTTAATTTGCATGGAATGACCCTCTACGGTAATCAAAGTATCTCTTAACTCTTAGGATCTGTATTATCTTTTTAGTCTACTTTTGTAAGATTAAGACCATTGTACCACTCATCCTGACTATTCAAATGAAACCAAACATGACTGTAAATCTTATTTGCATTCATATAGAACATTATACTATTGACCATTCTGAGTGAATCCAGTGGAGGGAGGAGATGAAAAGGAACTGATGCATATGTGAGAGAGGCGTTTCCTTCACCACTCGTCTGTGGGGTGTCTTGAAGATGCCAGTGTTAGTTTGTATTGACCAAAGTATCTGAGTTTCTTTTATCCTTACAATATCATATAGATCTGATTTTTTTTTCTTCAGGAAACGGCCAGACTAGAATAGCAACACAGTAGCGAACAATAAACATTGGCAAGACAAAAATTTAATAATTAAACCAAAGTTTGACCAATTAGAGTAACTTAGCTAAACATGTAATAGACATCTGAGATTCACTGTCAAGTCAGTCAAGTTTATTTGTACAGCGCTTTTCACGATACAAATTGCAAAGCAACTTTACAGCAAATTTAGTTTCTACAATATTTAGTGGTAGCTTATCATTGGTGACTGTCAGTTTATGTACATATGGCTGAAATGTACGGAAAAATAAATTTAAGACGTAATTAAACAGACGATGAACAATATTAACAGTAATTATTAAATGATGCACTCAAACTTATTGCAAAAAGTGGTAGTTCTGTATGTTGTTTCAGGGTTGGCATCATCTGAGGTCCTCTGAGGGGTTGGCATCATCTCTTCTCTGTTCTGGATCCAGACTGAAGCTTGTGTGAATCCTAGTTACAGAGAAACAAATAGACATAATTAGCATAGCTGCTATTCCAACCAAGCAAAATTGATTTGTTTAACCAACACTAAAATATGAATGTGCATTTGATCAGATATAACTGCAGTACAAGATTTTGAGATGCGTTATTTGAATGCTTGGCCAAAGAGATTGTGTCTTTAATCTAGATTTAAACAGAGAGAGTGTGCCTGAACCCCGAACGTTATCAGGAAGGCTATTCAAGAGTTTGGGAGCCAAATGCGAAAAAGCTCTACCTCCTTTAGTGGACTTTGCTATCCTAAGTACTACCAAAATTCCAGAGTTTTGCGACCTTAGGCAGCATGATGGATTGTAAGTGTGGTAGAAGACTAGTTAGGTACGCAGGAGCTAAACCATTAAGGGCCTTGTAGATAAGTAATAATATTTTGTAACTGATAAAGAACTTAACAGGTAGCCAGTGCAGAGACTGTAAAATGGGGTATATGATCATATTTTCTTGACCTGGTAAGAACTCTAGCCGCTGCAGTGCATTACAATAGTCCAGTCTATAGTTCATGAATGCATGAACTAGCTTTTTTTGCATCAGAAACAGGTAACATGTTTCGTAACTTTGCAATGTTTCTAAGATTGTAGAATGCTGTTTTTGTAACATGGGAATATGATTTTCAAAAGACAAGTTACTACCCAGATTTTTGACTGTAGAGGAAATAACAGTACATCCGTCTAGTTGCAAATGGTAATCCAAGAGATTCTGTGTACTGTATTTTTGTCCAATATGTAATATCTCTGTCTTATCCAAATTTAATAAGAGAACATTTTTGGTCATCCAATCTTTTACATTTTTTAACACATTCTGTTAGCTTAGATAATTTAAAAGTTTAAACTGGTCTTGTTGAGATATATAGTTGAATATCATCAGCATAAC